>WEZZ01035265.1:83744-97677 GCA_013400585.1 Chloropsis cyanopogon
ATAGCTGAACATATTTTTATAGATGAAAAAGAGTTTGTTTACATGCCTGAAGCTGGTTGCTTTATTACCTGTGAAAACTTAGCTCTCTTCTTTCCAATAAGTGTTGAAAACCCCATGATGTTGTTTCCATGTATTAATTCTTAAATATATTACAAAGGAGGGTAAAAAAATAGCAAATATGGTATACAGGCATAAAAGACAGGATGCTCCACATTCCTAAGAGGCAGCAGGGAATGACTTTCCCATTGCACCTTTTTCCATGAAGGTGTTCTTTGTGCAAAAAATATATTAAGGAACAGTCATTAGCCTGTTTTTCCAGGGAAAATGCACCCCTTCACAAAGCATGCTAATCAACAAGTTGCTAAATGGAAGTGGTAACACAGAAACAAGTCAGCCTAAAAAGGCTTTGAGACGGTTTTGCATGTTTGAGTGGAACACACTGCAAATGCACTTTCAAAATCATAATTGACTTTCCCTGACACAAGCACATTAACAGAGGGGGTATATGTTTTCTAACACAATGTCTTTTCCTGGAGGCAGAATTAACAAATCCAAATTCTCTTCAATGTTGCTCTGTTTTTCACAGAGAACTGTTTCAAGAAAGTAACACTGACTAAAATGAGGAGGAATCAGAATGATCTGTCTTTTACAGTAGTCCTTGAACTAACATTCTGAAAGAATAGTTGTTAAATGCAGAATGAATCTATCTTAATAAGTAACCCAAACTGCGATCACGATACTTGCCATTTCAGGAACTAATATTACAGGAATGTTTGAGGATTGATATTAATCATGTTGCTGGCAGTTTTAGGTAAGAGGATAAAAGAACATGCTTTCATGAATTCTTGGGGGGTTCTTTTTCCTGTGTGTTTTCAAGGAATTTTTTTCAATTTCACTGTTTTCTGAATACTGTTTTATGTACAGAAGTCCTTTCAGGCTGTGAAAACCTTCATGGGTTTAGAAGACATTAGAGGCAAGTGAGCTCTCTTAAGATACAGAGTTCCAAATGTGGAACAAAAAGAAACCGACCCAACAACTTCTTAGAAAGCCTCCTTTTACTTTGAACTTTAGGTAGTGCTCATATTCTAATCACTCTGACAATATGAAGAAAAATAGTTGGTAACCAAAAGCCTTCCAGATGCATAAAGGAAGTGCAGTTACATAAGAATCTCAAAACTTTTAGTTCAAAAACACTCTTATATTGTGGAAACAACTTTAAGTCATTTCAAGAAACACCCTTAGAGCATTGCTTATTAGTGATTCTGAATCTAAGCTATTTGTTTCATATAGACAAACTGGCAATTTATCTTCTCTATTCTTGTTTTGTTGTTTGAATAGGTCACAACATCCTACTTTTAAAATGGATAAATAGTATGGGGTTTTCTTCCCTCTCCTTGATATTCTATAGAGAATGGCTTGAATTCAGTGATGTCAAACATCATTTGTACACATTCATCCACTTCTTGTCACATTTTCATCTAGAGGAAGCCAGCCAAGGAGGAAAGTTCTCTTGTAGCAGGAACTCCACTGACAATGAGGAGAGCCTGCTTCCCAGGGCACTTTCACACGCAGTATCTGTCACTGAATGTCTGTCCTCCTCCTTTGTGCTCCTTCCTTTCACAGATGCACATCAGCAAGGAGAAGAAGTTGACTGCAAATTATTTGCATTGCCTTTTTCTCACTGTTTTGTCCCCATCTTAATAACTTGTTGCGTGAAGGGTCCAACACAGCGAGCGTTAGCTTTCTGCATCTCCAGTGGAGTAAACCCCAAGCTCTTTAATCAAAACATCTCTGCTACCATTATAATTACCCTTTAAAGAATATGCTTCTAGCATCAAGTTGTGAGTTATTGATTAAAAAGAAAAAAAAATTCTATTTCATAGCTTTTCCACCCCAACACATGCTATGTAGCTACGTTCTTTTGAAAATTGGTAAAGAATAAAACGAGACAACATTTTTCTTCAAAAATACATTTTATTTTTCCTGGTATCTTTATACAAACAATGTACTTCAAGTTTTTTAGTGTTTGTAAAATTTGCTTTGTGATAAATACAGCTATTCTATTCATCTGTGTAACAACACTTCAGAGCTGCTATTAAAAAACTGGAAGGTAAAATGCACTTCATAGGTAGAAAGTTCAAATTTTTTTATGTGTCAGCATTGCAGACTGACTTTCTTCCAAGGAAGTGTAGTTAGAATACTGTCTTGTCAACAGATCAAGTACATCACTGAAATAAGTGTTCTTTACTTTAAACCATCTGATCTGGATTAATTATCCATTACAGCATCAAATAAAATAAAAAGTGCATGTTATTTTGCCAGTCTGGGCAGAATGAAACATGATTGTTGCCCAGGGACAGCATAACCTCAAGACTAAATACATAAACCAAAGAACTGACAATGTGCTCTATTACTTGAGTTTGCATTTTACAGGGAATAAAATCCTGAGGACCACGTTACCTCTAAGAGGAATATTCCAAGCTTTGAGAGCGACTCAGAAACTCAATACTTCTGTTGCTGTGTGACACTTTTTTTTTGAAAGAACTACATGAGAAGAATACTCCATATTTTATTCATGCTGTCATTCTATCGAAGTATAATAAAGTCAATTAATTAAAACTGAGTTTGCAACGGTCATGCAAGCATTACTTTAAGAGAGTTTTCTCTCTAAGGTGTCTGGCAGATCGATCATTCTGCATTGTTTAAAAAAAATCAACAACAAAACAACAATAACAACAATAACAAACCTATGGACACTGCAATTATAATGACTGAAATTGTTGCATTGCCAGTCAGTCACCCAGTAAATGAGAAGCAAGCCGTTTGCTTATCCCATCAGACAGCAGCTCAACAGATACTTCAGTAGTGGGAGGTAAAGGTTACATTGGCAGTTGAGTTTCAATTTACATTTTTAATAAAGGTCTGTGCCTATAAAGGTGACTGGATTATTTTTTTTTTCCTCAGAGGAATTGTCTTTTTGTTTGAGTTATGTATGGAGGAACAAACTGAAAATACTTCTCTCTTCTGGGCAGCATCCAGGCCTTCAGACTTGCACATGTGCTTCATTTTAAGTACCATTTCTTATTAATAACTTTACTTTAAAATGCAATGACTGGCAATAAAATTAATCACGGACCTAACTTCATGGCCGGTGACTTTCACTCTGAATTGTTCTTAATGGCTTTGGTGAGTGTCAAAATTGTCCCCAAAGTGGCAGCTCTGGAGGCTGTTCCCTGTCCCTGTGTCCAGAGTTTCTGAGCTGGGTGAGGCATTCCTACCTCCTGCCCAACTTGTTGCTGCCTTTCAAAGGACAGAGATAGTGGTCACTCTCCCTGGAATTAAATCAGGGCTGATGGAGTTATTAATTCATCCTTCAGAACAGGTATTTCTCCTGTCAATTTTAATTGCTGTGCACTATGACAGAAAATTAACTTCTGGATAAGTAAGAGCAGACATTTCAAACTTGGCTAGCCCTGTCCTAACTTTGCTGATAGAGATATCAGTGGGAGCTTCAGCATCAAATTCTAAAGCAAGACAAATGTTAAGTGCTTTGAAATAATAGAAAGTAGTTATGTACAACTATAATCTTATATAAAATATTGTTTAAACTGTTTTAAGGAAGCAAACTGAACAAAAGTAGGTACTTAGTACCCTTAACATGGGTCTCTTTTTTGTGAGGGGAAAAAAAACTGCAAACAGAATAAATCAAATGTAAGTCTCTGCTTTTAACTAGAGCTCTCACAAATTTTCAACATATTACTGTAAATGTCGATTAAATTTCCATTTTTAAAAGACACACTACAGATGTTTAAATGAAGTTTGTTCAGGAGGGAGATTCACACTTTACTCCTAGAAGCGGTGACTTTGTAGCCTTCCTACAAAGATGAACATGGATTTTGTAAACAAAGAAAAAACAAACAAAAACCCCACAGTGTTTTTTGGAAGCCCTGCTGCCGGAACAGCAGCACTTTCAAGCGATGTGTGAGGTGGACTATTATATGAGTCATGCCTGAGAGCAGTGGGATGATCAGGTTATTTAGGGTCACGCTTCTGTGCAGGTAGAGAGCTCTCCCAGTGTTGTTAGCATTTCAGCTCTTTTCAGTTACATTTTTTGCTTCCTGTGGATTCAAGGTTCCTTTTTATCCGAAGCACAAGTGCAGTCTGTGTGTAAGGGCATCCTTGGCCGGCTGCTCCGCTGCTCTCTCACCTTCCTGCTCTGCAGAACGGGGAGAGAAACGATGGGGGGAAAGCTTCTGGGTCAAAGTAAGGACAGGGAGAGGACGCACCCACTTCTGTCGTGGGCAAAACAGGCTCAGCTTGGGGAGGTTGAGCTATCTCCAATGAAAATAGATTTGTACGGTGAGGTAAAAGACACATTAAAGCATTAATTCCGAGCAGTGCAGGCGGTGGGCAGTGGGAACCATGATGCAGCTCCTCCTTCAGGCTCTCCCAGCGCTGTCCGCAGGGAAATCCCTGCTCAGTCACGCCTTGTCCCTTCCCCTCCAGCTCCTCCGATGCCACGGTCACTTGTCACACTTGTCCCTCACCCCGGGTGCCCATTTTTAAATGTTTTTTTTTTTGTTTGTTTTGGTTTTTTTCCCCCAAGGCAATGTCAGCTGAGCCCGCGGGGGCGGGCCGTGCCTCCCCTCACACGGACGCGGCCTAGCACGGGACGCGGATATAAAAACACGGCACTCCTCCATCCACCTGCTAATCGAGGGACCTTCCACTCCACAGGTTCCAAAGACAAACAAAAAATAAAAAGGAAAATTATCTTTTTGTATCACATATTCCTATTCATTTTTGGAATTTCATTTTTTTTAAGCCTTATCCCTCAAAAGTACTAAAATTTACAGCTTTTCCTATGAAAGGGAGCAATTGCTTGTGCTCCCGGTTTTCTGTTTGCACCGAGGCTGCGGGAGAAAGTTGTGATGTCTCCCGAGCTCTGGAATTGCCGTATTTCTGGTGGAAATGATGAGGCCTTGGTGTGCATCATCTCTCCCTCCTCCTGACAGAAACAATCCTGGGACATCCACAGAAAAGCAGCATCTTTGTTGGGAGGGAAGAAGTGCTTCCTTTTTCATCTTCAAAAAACCAAAGCAAATAGCAAACAATCAAAAAACCCAGAAACAAATACCCAATTTAAATATATATTCTACTCCCCTCTATCCACACCCCCCCCCCCCCCCCCCNTTCCCGAATTTTTTAATATTTTAGCTTTTATATTCTGTGGGGGGGGGAAATCACTCTTCATCTTCACGTCCCTGAAAATGCATTTACTTATGCACATTTCACTGATCAGTTTCATGTTTTCATTAAACGGGCAGCCACAGGGAAAAAATTCTCTCAGTTTTCCAAAGCAACAGTTGTTCCTAAGTCATTTACTTGCTCAAAAAATGTTTTTTCTTCTTAGTCTCATAGAAAATTCTGTAAGCAGGGTGTTCTGTGGAGCAATATTTATCTATGAATTGCACTTACATCAACAAAATCAATATCTGCTGGAAATGCCTTGCAGATAGCTGCAGCAGCGTCAATCATTTGAAAGTATCTTTTTATAGAAGGCTTCTCAGGCTGTCTTCTTGAACTTTCCTTTGAATTTTTGCATAAAATAAATTAGTTCTTCCATCAGTAAATTAGAAGATTAAAGCGAGATGCTGTTCAAATCAACATGTTGTTATCATTAGGCACCTCAGATCCATATTAAAATGTGGATATATTAGTTGTCTTTCCTCCTCATTCCCTCACACCTAATCATAAAGCTGTCTTAGGTGCATGATTTGCAGCTGAGCTTTAAAAAGGGCATCAGTCTCTTCAGGCTGCCATGAAGGCACAGCTTCAGGTAGTTACTCTGGCGATGGTGTGATTGAACTGGGAGATGGAAAAAGGCCTAATGAAATAATGTCTTGGTCAGACAAAGCAGCTCAGGAAAAAAAGTGTTTCCTTTTATTCTGGATGTGGTTTAATCTTCTGGTACTTAGCTTACATAGAGCTTTGTACAGTTTAGCTTTGATCAGCTTCAAATGTGAAAGAAAAATCTGTGTGTTGGTTTCATGTCTCTCTCAGGGCGCTTTCCTGGTGTGCTTGGAATGAGGTGTTCTCAACCTAATTTGAATCTGTTTTCCCTGCATTTGAATCCACCTATTCTTAGTGTCTTTTTTCCTTTCATGCATTGATATCTGTGGCATGAAGAACCCATTCTTTAGACTTATTGCTAAAAGAGAGTTTGAGAGTGTTTAAGGCAAGGCAAGATTTCTTAACGACTTTGAACTTAGTAAGATTTAACTGTTATGTTTTTGTGTCAGCTGTGATTGTTAATGTGTCCTGGTTTTGGTTAAAAAGCCACTGTCAATGGGTAATTGTTGTTTTTTAACAAGTCAGTCACGTATATTTATCCATATATAGAGAGAGCACCTCTTCTCTCTGTAAATACAATATTATTAAAGTATCCAGTGTCTTGTATCCTTGAGCCCAAATAGGAAAAATAACCCGAAGGGGGAAAAGACTTGAGGCTCCCATTTACCAGTTGCTCATAGATAACTGCTTTCATGCTTCCCTGTTACGTGTAGACCTTCTCAAATCCCCAGGACCAAATAACCTTGTCCTGCTATTAAATATTCAGAAAATTCCAGGGAACACTTAGGTCCTAACAGGAATGTCAGCAGCACAAGTGCAGCTGAAATAGCCTCTTGTAAAGTGTTTCATTGCAAGTGCTTTAGGAGTGGTCACACAAAGGCTTTTGCAAGCCTGTCAGGGTGGCAGTGTACAGAGTAATAGATGCTGTTATCCCAGGTAAGACAAGAGAAATTATTTCGTTCAGGCAGGGTTTGTTTTGCTTGGAGGGAGCAGTTCAGGACAAACAGTGATTTGGGGACGTTATCAAGTTCCAAAGCCAGGAGTTTGATTTAATATGTTGTCTTTTCTCAAAACACCAAGGGAAAGCATGCTATTAGAATGGTCAAGTTGCAGAAAGGAAGCACTAAAAACTTGCAGTTTGTGAGATAAGCAAGCTTCATCTTTGAGTATCTCCGTAAACTTTGTGAACAGAAACCACAGACCACTTTAGGAGTAGTACAAGTGGTACAATTACAAGAGGGAGGGAAAGTGTGATGGAGTAGATCATTCTTAACATATAAATATGGTGAAACAGCTGTTTAGACAAGCTCTTTAATAAATAGGGTAGAGCAGATAAAAAGGAAATTGTGTTACTTAGTCACTGACTAGTTGGATGAGATATACAGATATTCAACCTAGCCTCATCAAGGTTGATACAAATGTGTATTGAAACTGACTTGCTGATATAAAAAAAACACTGAAATCAGTATGTTTCTGAAAGAAATTAAAGCCCCTGATAATGATAAAAAAAAAAACAAAAACCAAAACAACTCTACACTGGAAAGTGAGTAATTTTTAGCCAAGTGTGTTTTTTCAAATGTTTATTAAAGAAGGTTTTGTGAGGAAATTCGTCTTTTTTGTGCTTCCTGGGCAGTTGGTGCAACTGTGCATGAATGAATGTTACTTCAAGCCACTTCAGCTATAGAAAGGAAAAGGCCCAGAAGGCAACAGTGTCTTTAAGTGATGTAAAGCAGTGTGTGACTCTGAAAGCTATCTGTAAGGATATATGATGCTGCATGTTAGGGTGTACACTGGTAAAATTACTTTCTTATCTCTGTGCCTATATCTCAGGGCTTATTCAGAGACTTTTGGCCACAGTTTGTGGTTTTTCCTCTTAAGTAGGTATGGAAGGACTGACCAAAAACTGCTGAAGTTGCTGAAAAAACTTATTTAAAATTCTCCTCAAGTGAGCCAGGTCTTGTAAAATCTTGAGTTGAAGCTGATGTCATGGAGCTTAGAGATATTAAATAGTTCAGAGAAAACTTTTCAAACTTCTTGGTTTTTAGAACTGTAATCTAGATACTAAACCCTTTTTAAAAATCTTTTTTTTATTCTTTTCCTCAAAGGCCCTTCATTCTGAAGGGTGCACCAGAGACTGGTTTTAACACATTCAGGTAAGAGAACCAATTCATTTTCTCTCTGCAAGGTAATGATTACAAAAAAAGAAAAAAAAAGAGAATTACACTAGCTGCAATCACAACCCAAAAAGCAAAAGAACCTAATAGCAATCACATTCATCAAGATCTTAAGGAGATTGTCCCAAGAACTGCTTATGACTGGTAGAAAATGTGGAAATCTAGTCTTTAGGTTTGCTTGTGTGCTGCTTTCAGTAGAACATTGTGCACAGTCTGTGGGCTTTTTTTAAGTTTTACCAGTTTCTTTATTGTGGGAGCAGCTCAGGAAAGCAGTGCCACGTGTGCCTCTCCCACAGCTGTATGAGTGTCCCTCTCTCAGAACACCTGCAGCAGCTCTGGCACCCAGATGTGTGTGTGACACACAACAACCAGGTGAGCCCCAAGTACTCGAGAGCAGCACTATGGATTTGGGATGTCAGTGAGGAATGATGGTTGCAGTTCTCCACGTTTGCATGATTGGAGAAGTGTGATTTGCCTTCCACAAACAGCTGGGTGGGATTATGTGCTTTGCTGCTGCTTACTGTGTAAGTGCTAAACTTTTTGCATGTAAACTCTTGTGACCCATCTTAAAATGAGAAAATTGCTCTAGAAGGAAAGTATGGTAATGTTTTCTGGAAAAGCAAATTTTACCAAGTTTTCTTCAGCTTTTGATGGCTCTGACTGCAAATCTGCTGTTTTTTTAACCCACATGAACCTAGAAGGCCAGGAAATAACAGTTCTTTAAAGATACTGGGTTAAATAGATTTTGTCTCTAGGGTACAAAATGGAACAAGGACGTGCTGTTTGTTTACCATGGTAACATTTGGAACTGAAACCTTGGCTTAACTTGTGTTATTTCACAGTTGGATGAAAGAATACATTAAGAAAGATTCAAATCAGGATTTGAAGCACTGTGCTGCTCCTAGGATAGCACAGGTCTAAGTGACTGTGTGGGGCACCAGAAAAAAACCTCTTGCCAAACTTAACTTTTTTCAGATTATTGGTGTTCTTCAGCTCATGGTGGCTGTGTGTGTGGCTGTGCGACCAATGGCTTTGCACCAAAGCTGGCTCTGATTGAGGCAATAATTGGGTAGGGATTCATCCTGCTCTGCTATTAGCAGTTCTAAACTATCATATAGATTAGGTCTGGGAACCTATAAGATGCTGTAAAGCAAGGATAGGAGTGGGTTGGAATGACAAGTTAGAAGATGTATCCTACAAGGGATAGATAGCCATTATAAATCAGCTAATACTGGAGAAGCACAGTAGATGTTGTCTGAACTCTGCTTCATTAAAATAAATGGAAATTTTGTGATCAGATCCAATGAAGAACATGAATAAACACTCCTGTCCCTTGATGCCAGTTCCTTATCCATTTGGCATTGTTTAAATCTGTTGATGCACTTATGAATTGCCTCAGGAGCTGGCTCTTCTGTTTTAATCCAATACACAGTTGGACTGAGGTTTTCTAAGCAGATCATTGATTAAAACTGATGGGGAAAAAGAGTTTCTAAATTATCTGCATGTTTTGAAAATTTTAGCCTTTGGGTGTTAATGTACAGCCTTTAATCTGTCCTTAATCAAGTAGAATTCTCACAGGGACTTTTTGTTTGAGTACACAGTTTGATCTTTTGGCAAGAAGGTTTTGCAGGAAACTGGTTGCTGCAAGCAGAATTTGTGCAAGAAAACTTTTAAAGTACATGAGAATGGCACTATTTTCCAATTATAAGTAACTCAATTCCTTTTGCTGATTGTGGTGGTGGGGTTTTGGTAAGCAAGAATGTATTAGTTGGTAATCTGAAATGCAAATAAAATGGAAATAATTGCTTCAGTTGACATTCTACATGTTTCTAGTTGACGCTTTTTATTTCACAAAAAAAAAATTCTTTTGTGTGTCATAATTTTAATTTTCATTGACTGCTTCTTACAAAACAGAGACAATGTTTACAGGGTGGTGAACATAACTGTGTGCGCTCTGCTTCCGTTTCTGAAGAGGCATTCTCAGAAAGATGAGTGCCGTGATCTCCTGTCTAAGCACCATCAATAGTGGTGTATTCATCTGAATCTAAATTCCAAAATTCTGTGTGTCTGTATATTTCTGCAAAGATATTTGTGACTCAAATCAAAATGCAACTCTACTGTTAAGAAAATCCAATTTACAGGCTGGAAAGAAAGTGATGTTTTGCATTTTCTTTTTGGCAGTTCAAATGATCCTTTATTTATTTTGAAGTGAGGCATAGCTACTCTTCAGATTTATGTTATGTAAAACAGTGAGAAGATTACATATATCAAGGAAAAAAAAGCAAGAAGTTCTGCTGTGATTTAAATTCTGCAAGACAACAATTTCCAAATTTATTCTTTTTTTTCAGTGAAATAGTGGTGATAGGGGGCAACATCCCACTCTCGAAGTCTAGAGAAAGTGTATAGGGACACTGTCTTACATAATGCAGAACTGCACTTAAAGCAGGCCTAAAGCTTTTGTAATTTAAAGCACAGGGAAACTGCAATCCTGTAAATTCCAATACAAAACTTTCCAGAGATGCACTTCTTCCTTACAGCTCCTGTGCACCAGTTGTTTTTTTTGTTTTGGTTTTTTTTTTTTTTTTTTTTTTTTTTTTTTTTTTTTTTTTTTTTTTTTTTTTTGCATCAGTAATTCTGGAGCCAGGCTCTAGTTTTGCAAATGCTTTGAACTAGTTAACCTCACTTCTGTTTAGAAATGATTCTAAGTTAACGGTACTTCTGAGAAGTGTTCACTGCCCTCTTGGATTCCTTCAGGACATTGAATGAGGGAAATCTCAGAAAAGAAGTAAAAGAAGAGCAGGAAACACTTGATTAAACAATGAAGTCTGTGCATGTGTAGCTCCCCTACAAAACTGTCCTTCCTAGCACCAGCATATCTCTTATTTCTGTAAGAGTTCCTTGGTTTGGTGCTGATTTATCTGGGGAAGTGCCCAAACAAATGTCTGGTGGGAAAGGGAAGAACCAGGTGGCATTTGTCATGAGATAGTTTTAAATTTTTCCTGCTGACAACAGTGGCAAAGGTCTGTATCACACTTAGAATTTCCAGGGTTCTCCTGACCTGTGGCATGATCCTGTCACACTTCTTGCCATGCCTTAGCTGGCAAGTGATAAAGTCCTGCCACAGGATGGGGGCTAGATTCAGCAGAATTCATCTCTGTGTTTACCAAGTGCCGAAGTTAAGTCTTGATCAAGAGGTATTGAGGAAAGTCATGCATTATTTATGTCTGTCAGTGTGGAGAATGATTTTCACAATATATTTGTGTACAGGAGTCAAAATGATGAATGGAAACAGGCCAGCCACTTTATACGGAAGAGACAAGCCTGGGGAAAAAGGCAGCTAGGAGATAATAAGGCTGAAAGTTGACATGATCAATGTTCACAAAATCATGAAGGTCATGGGTAAAATGAATACAGAGTTGTTATTTCCCTATCCTGCAATGTTTGAGCTGCAGTGTATTGATGAAACTATTAGGAATTTGGTTTAAAGCTTAGGAGAAACCACTTGGAATCTGACATTTATTGCCAAAGGAGGATGTGGAGGCAGATTCAAATTCATGGCCAACAAGTCCATGCAAAGACACCAAGGGAATAAGCAAGGGTGTACTTACCAATATCTTTCACCTAATAAGATGCCAGTGAAATATCCCAACAGGGATATCCTTGTGTTCCACAATTTTTAATCTTCTGGATATTAAAAATTGTACCTATAGATAAACCCTAGGATTTGAAAGGAGATTTTCATTTCAACTGGATTAATGCTTCTACTTCCATGAGTAGAATAATAGGAAAGTCTTTCAGATTGAAACCAAGGGTGGTTTCACTCTGAAATGTACAGCAGGAATCCACCATTCAATAATTCTTCAGCATATTGCATCTGGATCAACAAAGGAACGCTAAGAAATTCTGAGGTGAGTTTTCTGGTGAATCTAAATATGACAGTGTGTTGGCATGCTAATCCTACCACCTTGCTGCTCTACTCTTGCTGTCCCCAAAACAGGACACTTGAAATACAAAGTACATGGCAGCTGAGCTAGATGGGGTGTTTTGGGGGCTGGAGCAGGGAGTATTATTGTGGAACAGACATTTTTTCCTGATCAGACAGTAGCTGGTGTGTATTTGGCAGCAGAACAATTGTGGAGGAGACATCTCAGTGTCAACGTGAGCTTGTAACCAATACCTGCCTCTGTGGGACCATGGGCTGTTGTGTGATTGTAACAGGAGGATTTCCGAGTTCTCACGTGCCAAGTACCACTTCATGCAAAGGATTAGTGTCTGACTGATGTCTCATAATAGACATTTGTATCTACATCCCCTGAAATGGTGACAGCTCTGAAACAAGTGTTCTGGAGGGGGCTCTCAAGATATCTGAGATTAGATTCTCAAAAATCCTCTATGTTTTAATACTAATAGTTAATATCTGATTTTGTTAATTTTCTATACAATGCCTCCTTAGAGTTTGACAGGTCATCTCAAAATTTCTGTGGTCTTCTCTAACTTTAACTTAACCTCTATAAAAGTGAGGGTCTGTCCAGTCTTGGAAAACTTCAAATGAACCTGATCAGCTTGTCATACTAATTTGCTTTTCTTTGCTGTGCTGTACTTTTATCTATCCCTAAGGCATACTAATTTACAACTACTTTTTTACTGGGCTATTAAAGAGATTTTTTGCAATGACTTTGGTTTATTATCTGATGCTCTGAAAGACTGGGTCAGATAGAACAGCACTGCATCAACTGCAAATTGATTTGAGGCAGGGGGTTTTTTTGTCCGTTTTGGTTTTTTTTCTGATTTGAAATTAGTCTGATAAATTAAGCAGTTGTTTATTGTGACTTTGCCACGTGGTAAAGTGTGCAGATGAAGGGGAAACTGCAGCTTCCTGGGATTCACTGTATGCCATGAACTTGGGTTTTCTTGTTTGTTTCCTTTTATAACAAAAGAGGCGGGCCTCTGCCATTAAAAATTGTATTAAGGATCAAAAATTCATAGCAAAAGAAAAAGGTGGTTGAATGGCAGTTGCAAATATTTTTAATTAAATTGTTAGACTTTCATTAATGTGAGTAACAGAGATGATCCCTTGTTGTGGGAGATTTTCATCAACTTTATTTATGGAATGCATGAACAGCCTGAAGTTTTTTTCCTTTATCCACCGTTTTCTCATAGGGCATAAGACTCCCATTTCTCTAGTGGTGACCAGCTGCAGCTGGAATATTTTTAAGCTCCAACAGAAAGACTTCTGACCTTGAATCAGTGATTCTGGCTGCAAGTAAAACCTGAATGGATTGCTTGGACCAGAGAACAACTGACAGCTGTAGCACAAATCTAAGTCTGCTGAATGCTTAATCTCTTGTGGTAGAGACCTCAAGCTGCAAAAAGCAGACAGTCCATGAGAAGTCTCATATTTTTTCCTGGCAAAGGATTTCTGAGAATAAAGTGGGAAGTTTTCTAGAAAACACATTAAGAGGAACTAAATTCTGTAATGAGGGAATGGATAGGGTAATAAAGGGATAAATTCTTGGGTACTCGATTTCTTACAGGAAAAATTCTGCTTTCTAACAAAGAATTTTTGTAATAGTCAGAAATATAAGAGAATGCATGAACTTTCTCACAAAGCAGAGAAAGGGCATAAAATACTGTCCTAGACACACTGGCAAAGATATCTGTCTTCTTAGAAGCATGCAAGAGTTTAAGACTAACAGAAGAAATGTGTAAGGCAAGAAAATCCAAAATTGAGGCTGAAGATCTGTTCTTACACCCTGTCGTGGTTTGACCTGGGAGGACCTGTCTTTTTAGGACGTGATGTAAGTTAGAGATGCCTCTGTGAAAGACACATGTTAAAAGACAGAAACCTTAAGAAATTTTTCTCTTTCTCCTTCCAGTCAGCAACAGGTAACCAGGCCCGGCCTGGC
>WEZZ01035265.1:118153-144309 GCA_013400585.1 Chloropsis cyanopogon
CACCTTTGGAGTGAAGAGAATGCAGTGAAATGAGGTTCCTGAGGAGGTTCTAATCTCCAGGAATGGTCTGGATAACTTTCAGTCAATTGCTTGTCTGTTCTCAACTTGTATGTGGGCTTCTCTTCTTCAAGCCTTCAGATTATTGCTCCTTGATTCTTTCCCTTGGGGAAGCACACTCTAACCATGCTCTAAAGTGTCAGGAGCACCACACCCTCATGACTGGTCCACAGCCCCCCAAAGCCAGAGGTGGAAGTGGCTTTCAATTTCAAGGAGTGTTGGAGCATCCTGCATGTATTTATCCTTTTCGTAATGGATGGTTCTCATTTCTTGGTTATGTTGCAATGCTCATGTACCCAAGGTTGTCACCCAGAAACCTGTGACCATCGCAGGTATTCCATAGAAATAGTTTTTAAATTGAGTTGGTTCAGAATTCCCATTTTCAGCTGAAAAACACTGGACTATTTGGTGAGAATGATTTTGCCGGAGACGCTTCATGAAAACCTCACAATGTAATCATGAGCACTGCCTCTTGATGAAAATGATAGTTGAGGCTGAGTCTTTGTCTTTAAATGGGGGCTTGGAATGTAGATAAAGTGTGGGGTTTTCATGTTGGCTGTAGTTCTTGATCCTGTTTTATTTGCATTAAAACCCTCCAGACTGGCTTTCTTAGGTTTAACACCCACACAGATGGAGAAATGACATCCCATCCTCACCTCTGTGTAGCTAAGATGGGCAAAAGGAGCGAACAATTTCTCTTTCTGCTCTGAAGTAACACAAGAATGTGTGCAAACCAAATGACCGGCTTCTCATCCTGTACTGTCTCAGGTCTGGCAAGGCAGAAGCAGGCAAGGAGAAACTCCAAGGTTAGGGTGAGTGGTGCCTCCCTCTCATAGGCTTTTGCTGGCACATAATAATGTCTTAAATTCTATTGGTTTGTACAGTCGTTCTAGCGCAGTTCTGCCCTCATTCACCACATTTGTGTATTCTCTGGAATGTTCTCTCCTCTCATGATCCCCATTGGTCCCAGTTTCCCGCAGTGTTCCACCCCTTTTACCCTATTGGTTCCCCTGGCTGGCAGCCCCTCCTCTGCACCACTTTCACCCGTTCCCATTGGCCCTTAGATCTGCCCCTTTTCCCCATAGAAAACCCTGTGCCCTCAGTGCAGCTTTGTCCCATGACTCCCTTTTGTGACCAATAAGTTTTCTAATGTTTTCCAGCAGTTGAAAATGAATTAGAGTAGCAGGTAGAAGGAAATTACCTCTGTTTTCCAGACTTGTCTCCAGTCTGTGTTTGTAGTGATTGCTGTAGATTTCAAGAATGCACATTTCGAGTTTTTTATGAATCAGTGTCCTTTAACTGACTTACATTCAGAGATTCATGCAGTGGCCTTTTTTTTTCAGTTTGATACATGACTGTTATCAATAATCTAATTAAATATTTTGTATTTGTTACTTGTGTTGCATTTGAGGAACTCATTCATTTGTAGTTTTTTGTTTGGTTTTGTTTGTAATAAAACTGTACAGACACATGGCACTGCAATGTTTTAGCAAGTTACATCTCATCATATATAGAAATTGTGTAATAAACAATTAAATTGTAGCAAAAAATTTAGAGTTGAGTAAGGTAGGCACTCAAAATTTAGGAATACAGATTTGCTAATGATGGAAAGCCTCAACTGAAATTTCCAACAGATACTCTAGAAATGAGATCTAGCTTTAATTTTTTGAAGGAACCACTGTCAAATTTTCAATTTTATGAATAAAATTTGTGATTTTATTCTGATGCTTTTGTGGGAAAAAATTCTTACTGCAAAAGTTTTGTTTATTTAAAAATATTATTTATCATCAAAGTGGTTTTTTTTGCTGGATCTTGAAATGTAGCATGGAAAACACATAGATAGTTTTAAGGCAGTAATTAATCATACAATTGATATCAGGATCTGTCTAACATTTGTTCTCTCATTCTCTCCCTTCCAATAGGTGCTCCCCAATCTCCATCTCAGCTGATGGAAAAAATGTTCTGTTCAACCATCACCAATGAGCTCTCTGTCACTAGGCTTAATCCACATATCTTTGTTTTTAAAATATTTTTTTTTCTTTCTTTCTTTTCTTGTGTATTTCATGTCTTTTTTCTCCCAAATTATTGCCACTATGTTTTTTTAATTTCTGGGTGACTGTTAGGAATTGTCAGCCATTAAACAACATCACACTTTCAATATTTAAAAACCACGAAAAACTTCTGATGTAAGTATTGTTATCTATTATTTAGAAATAAATCTATGGCTTTCTCATATTATTGCTCTGTAATAAATGAAGAAGTTGCTCCTTCCTTATGTAAGGAACAGCCAGGTAAATTCAGTGTATTGCTCTCTTCAAAGGCTACCAAATGCTAAAATTGGCCAAAAAAATTTGGGAAGCTGTGTACCAGGTTAATTTGTGTCAAAGCATGACAACTGAGACACATCATCTTGTAGGAGGTCTTGCACATCTTCTTTTGGAAATTTATAGATCCTGTGGAGGTGTTTTTGAGATTGGAATGAGGGAAGAAACAGGCATAAAAATAAAACATTTTTAGCAGTTCCCAGTATATTGCTCTTGTCACTACTTGTTTTATTTATGAGGCTATTGTACCCAAATACATACTCACTCTTACCTGTGACAAACTGACAAGTGGGATATAAAAATGAAAAGTTTTTTCCCTTAGCTGGTGGCAAAGGAATCATTGATCTTCCCTAAACTAACATTAATCTTGGAAAGGCAGCAGGAAGCTCATAGGTCTTCCATGGAATTTGAAAGTGGTAAATTGGAAAACAAACAAAAATCCCCTCTTTTGTCCATATTCCTTATTGTTGCGAATATTTTATGACAGTGTTGTTGCCAGTTGGTCATAACTTATATTTCATTAAAGCTTTATGCTTGGATCATAACTATACACTCTTTAAAATAGTTAAACTAGGCAGTGACAAAATTGTAATTGTTCAGTAACATAATTGATTAGAAAACTAAGCTTCCTTTGCTGCCTGTGTCATTAATAGAAACTGTCAGGTGGTGAACTCTTAGACAATCCTCTGAAATATTCCAACAATCATTAGTGGGAAATTCCAGAATAGCAACAGACAGTATCTTATTTTCTTGGCAGATTAGGTAATTTAAAAGACCACAAATGTACATGGAGGCAATTCTTTTTAGCATTCTGAAATCAAGAAAGTAGGTCTTGGGAGCACGATATGCAGACATTTGGGGGTGTAGGTTGTGTGTTATGATTGCCATGTCATCTAAATTCTTCTGCATTTCCCATCCTCAGTTCTACAGGAAAATTTTATGTAACCTGTGATGGCTTTTTTGTTGTTATGAGGAAGGACCTGAATTGGTGAAACTGAATTTGGATTCCAGCTAGGACACAGTCTTTTTGAAGAAACTGTTAGTATTTTAAATTTTATAAAATGAGTTTGTACATGGTTGATAAGTCCTTACTACACAGCAAACACATGGACCTTGCTTTTAGCTCAAAACTCCCCTAGAACCTGGCAGCAGCAAGTGCAAGAATTTTGTATCTTTTTGCCTCTACAGTAAAAAAAGACCCCCTCTCCCAGCCCCCCAGTTTGTCACATGGCCCTAAACAGACTTTGCAGTTTAGCAACTGTCTTTCTCTCTGATTAGTAAAATTTGTAGGAAGAAACAACTTGTTCTTATGCAATTTGAGAACAATTTCTAAACTCTCATGTTTTTCTCTGACAGATCAATGAAACGTCTTACTGCCATTTATCTGCTGTTTTCTGTCCACTAATGCTTGTCCACTAATAGCTCCTGTGCATGTAGGAGAGATTATTCACCATATATCTGTGCTCTTTCATCATTCTGGAGGCATTCACCAGCCACCTCACAAGCTATCATCATTGCTACAACACATGAACAGCTCCTGAGTAAAATCTGGACGTGCTAGCTGTGTGTCAGAAGAGTGGAAAATGCCTGAGAGTGAAAAAAATGTCTTTCATTGTCCATCTTTGGCCCTGCTTTTTTGGAAATATGTCCATTTGATTGTAGCTTCACCTCCATTACTGAAGTCTTGCTGATCTTTTATAAATATCCTTTTTTAATGTACTTTCAGGTTCTGAAATTCACTACTGACTAAAACTTAGCTATCTTTGAATTTTGAGTACCGCTTCAGAGTGGGATTTGGTTTTCTTTGTGTGGTTGGCCCTGGTTCAAAATGAGGGGATGTCTCAACCTGAAGCTGCACTTCTGCTGAGGTTCTGTGGTTGTTGATCAAAGGGAACCAAAGCCTGAACCACTCCAGAGTTTAGCTTTGCAAATGGAATCAAGTAGTTTTCGGAGAAGTTCAAGTTCCCCAATTTACCCTGTTTTAAAGGGAAGGAAATCAGACACAGAAGCCCATTGCTCTCTACAAATATATGAAGGGAGGTTGTAGCAAGGTGAAGCCTGGTACTTGTTACTTCTCCCAGGTAGCAAGAACCTGGACAGGAGGAAATGCTCAAGTTGTGCCAGGGAAGGCTAAAATTGAGTGTTAGAAAAAATTTCCCCACTGAAAAAGTGGTCAGGCATTGGAAAGGGCTGCCCAGGGAGGTGGTGGAGTCCCTGTCCCTGGAGGGATTTATAACACATGTAGGTGTGACACTTAGGGACGTGGTTTAATGGGATTTGGCAGTGCTGGGTTAATGATTGGACTCAATGATGTTAGAGGAGTTTTCCAACCTTTTTTTTCACATTTGAATTTTCCATTTTCCTCATCTCTCAGACTATTCTGGTGATTAAATTGTACACTACGATGAGTTCAAATTAAGAGTTTAAATTGAAATAACTCAATGTTTGTATGATTATACAGTAAATTATATAAAAAACAACGTATATAGTATATGCTGTAAGGTACCAAGTCATCTAATCCTAATTATGAATGCAATATATTTTGCCATATAATAATGACATGATTGGATGAAGAAAGAGAGGTTTATAATTACAGCATGCTATTCCATGGTGAACACAGTCTCCAATTTAACTCTGGAAATGTACATATTATTAATTTCCATTGTTCATACATGAACAAAATATTTTGATATTTTGCCAGGGGAATTAAATTCTTTTGACTTACTAATTTGGAGGAAAATTTTGAGAGTTGATAGAATTTTCTTTCAATTGTGAAGCACATATAGTACTCCAAATATGAACTGTGGCTTATATAGGGAAAGAAAGATGAAAAGATCAGTTTTGTATGGGTAGAAATTTACTTGGTACTAAAACTTAATGGATGAAGACATTTATAACAGTATGATTTTATATCTTTTATTCATGTACAATTTTACCAAAGTATTCCCATCAGCCTGCTATTTTCATTTCCCATTTATTTACACATACTTTCTCAAATAATGTAAAAATCTGTGGAAAAAAAGATGGATAATTTTTTTTTGAGAGCAAGAAAATGAAAGTGAAAGAAAAGAGTGTCAGAAGTTATGCTCTGGTATAAAATATCAAAGAAATTAAAAGCTGGGGAGCCTGCTGGATTTTGGCTCTGTATTTTCTATGTCTTTGTATTTCAGGTCACTTATCTTAAAGCACCTTTGATTCTCAGTGCAGTAAGAGCAGAACCTCTCTCCATATACCTCATTATGGGCACATAGATTCCTATTTTTAAATATTTGAATATTTTGCACTCCTAGCACTATCTGTTAATGAATAGACTGTACAAGAGCAAACCAGCACCTCATGGCAACACATTGGTCAAAGGAAAAGAATCAATTACATATTCTGTGCTGGGAAAGGACATTCATAGTGTTCTTTTGAAAGGGAGGAGAGGCAAAGTTAATTCACTGAATAATATGTTGTAAGTGTGAGAGGACTGAACCAATCATTAAAAAAAAAAAACCAAATTGCATTCCTGTGGTCATTTTGAGGGCCTGAGAGGGGAGGGCAAAGCTTCCCAGCAATTATTTGTCATTGTGCAGAGACACAAACACACCTGACAGAGAAAAACAATAACAGTGAGTGATCTTTGCCTTGAGGCAGACAAGCATCTCCATCACCTGGTGACTTCTAGTGGGGCGGGACAAGGTCAGGTGCTCAGAAAGAGCCCAGGAGATGGTTTTCTTCTCTGAAAAAAAAAGCTTCTTTCTGCAGTCTGTAGGAACATCCTAAGCAGAACATCCTAAGAATCCTTCACTGCCTGATGAAGAAGGAGGTGTGCAGTTCTGAGGTGCTAAGTGAATGCTGGACCAGGGTTATTTTGAGTTCTATAAATAACTGGTGGAAGACACAGGTGTTGGAGAGGAAGTTTGGTGTAATTAACAGATCAGCAAATGTCTGTATTCGAAAAGGACGGGTGTAATGTGGGAAGGGTTTGTTTTTTACAACCATTTTTATACCCTGGGAAGGAGGTGGAGGTGGGTGGAACAAGGTGCTTATATTAAGATTGACCTGCAATCCCATAATGATACCTTAGGTCCAGATATTCTCAGCAAAAAGAGTGGAGGAAAGGAGGAAGCAGCTCAGTATGCAAATATGAAATAAACCTGTGTCAGACATGTCCAATGACAATCATGAAAGGAACATGTATAGCATGATGATCCTTTCTTCCTTCTAGCTTTTAGTTTGAGTACTTCTTGCGCACCACTTTTGACTTCTGGAAGTGCAAAAAAAAAAAAAATTGATGGGCATAAAATATTGTGCTGGACTGAGAGAAAGCTTAGTGTGTTACAGTGTTAAGCACTCTGGAATTGTTCAGTTATATATAAACCACACAACATAATAAGTGTGAGTTTTCATGCCACATATCAATTCTCACTTCCTAGGCTGTGGCTGGAATTTTATATGAGTACGGCTGGTTATTTTGAAATAATACTTGTCTATTTTGGAATATTGTAAACAAAGATTTTCAAGAAAAAAAAATCTCTGTAATGGATGAATTGCAAAACTTTTCCAGCTCCACCTGTGTTTCTTGGATGTTTTGGAAACAAATTTATAATGATGAGAGGAATATTTGGCGTAATATATGTTGGAATTCACCAATTGTATATCAGTGAGATCCAGAGAAGACAGAACAGGCCCCTAAGGTGACTTAGGGTGAGTCTGGAAGACAAAAGAGTTTGGCTGCCTCACTGTGTGATAGTTCTGTTCTTGTCATAGATGAGTTACTAAAGTAACCTTGAGCTTATTGATGTTCTTTAAATGATCCAGGTCATTAGAGCTCAGCTGGTAGCCCCACTGTTTTTTGCATCAAGTTCATTTGCTTGCTTTTATAAATAGAATTTTTTTAAGGTAGATTTTAAGGCATTTATTTGTGGCCCCTTTTTTTACATGATCATTTTCCAGGCACGCTACTCACAAATTGGTACAAAGGTAGGTCAGATTTTGGCCTAAGTAACGTAAGAGATTATTTTACCAAGAATTTAAAAAGAACAAAGTCTTTAAAATTTGCAGAAAAACATTCCTTTACATGATGTCATAATTTGAAAGAAAATGAGAAATTAATACTAATTTTTACAGTGTCACGTTCTGTGGGACTTCTAATTGCAAAAGCTTATGTTAAACATTTCCTAGAAATTCATGGAATGAACTGCTCTAGTTTGTCTTGGCTTTCTGTGATATTTTTGCAGGAGATTTAGACAGTAATCAAATCCAGATCTACTTTGTCTCTGAGAAGATAGCGATCTTTCTTCTAAACAAAGCTAATAGTTCTGAGATACTATTTTCATAGCTGTAATGTTATCTAACCATGGGCCAGGCATTGTGTCATGTGCTGGACAGGCAGAACAAAGCCTTTACTCCAAAAACAGAGAACCTGAGGGTGGGTGGAAGAGAAATCCATATAAGCAGGTCTGTGTTGTGGTTTAACCCCACGGAGCCACTCGCTCACTGCCTCACCAGTGGGACTTGGAAGAGAACTGGGGGGTAACAGCTACAAAACTCATGGGCTGAGATAAGAGATTTTAATAGGGAAAGCAAAAGCTGTGCAGACAAGCAAAGCAAAACTAGGAATTCATTCCCTGCTTCCCAAGGGCAGGCAGGAGTTCAGCCTTCTCCAGGAGAGCAGGGCCCCATCACAGGTAACGGCGGCTTGGGAAGACAAATGCCACCACTCCAAATGTTCCCCTTTTCCTCCTCTTCCCCCCACTGTCTATACTGACCATGACATCCCATGGTCTGGAATGTCCCTTTGTCTGGTCAGCTGGGGTCACCTGTCCTGGCTGTGTCCCCTCCCAGGCTCCCCCACCTCCCTCACCAGCGTGGCTCACAAAAAGCAGAGAAGGCCTTGGCTCTGTGCAAGCCCTGCTCAGCAACAACAAAAACATCTCTGTGTGATCAGCCCTGTGTTCAGTACAAATCCAAAGAGAGCCCACAGCAGCCACTGCAAGGAAAATTACCTCAGCTGAAACCAACTCAGCCTAATGTCACTAGGAACGAGCAAGAATTAGAGAAGGAGAGCAGATGAGAGACCTTTCTGTGTGGTATGGTAGAAGGAAAAGGAGGCAGAAGAGAAAGAAGGGGAGCAGAAGCGAAGGAACCAGAACATTTAATAAATTCTTGTTTTGAAGAAACATGCAAAAATGTTTGGGACGATGAGTAGAAGGTGCATTTGAAGAGGTGGTTTTAGAAGAGACCTTATGGATGTGGAGTCTGATTAAACTGGGTGAAGTAGAAAACTCAATTCAACGAGCTGAGGGACGACCACACAGTTGACTTTGGTAGAGGTGGAGATGCTGAATCTTGATGAGTACAGGCTGTAATAAACTGGACTTGCTCTCTCCAGGGTCTTCTGGCTTCCTACTAGCTTGAAGTATAAGTTTTATGAACCACCACACTCTGCCCAGCTCATGGAAACTCCTTCCTGTAAAGAGGAGGAATGATGGAGAGAGCTGAGTATGTAGTCACTGACAGCAATACACAAGAATAAGAGAGAATAAGAGCTACAGAGTTTCAGAAAATGTAGGAGAAATGAAAGAGGAATTAAAAACTGAAAAGGACACCAGATTGAATAGAAAGCTATGGTCTGACCCCCTGGCCTGAAGCAAGAGGGAATTACTGCAAATTAGGAATTAAATGAGATAATAATGCATATCAACTAATGAATTTCATAAAGGTGGCTGAATTTATTTTAGAATTTTTTTTTAAGTAGGTGATCAGATCTGAAATGTGCAGCTTTCTTTATTCAGTTATTTTTTACAGCTATCTTCTAGAAAGCCCAGGTGTGAATTCCTTTTCTTACTCTTTTTTCCCCTTTTAGCTACCGAGCTGATTACAAAGGCTTTTGAATAGTTTGCTTCCTCAACAAAATATTTCAAGTTCATTTCAATCCTTTTGAATACAAGATTAATTGTTTTCCTGCAGTGAGACATTCTATTGAATATAATTGAGTTCTTATAGCTTACTGCATGGCTTGCTTGTGAATGTTTACTTGTGAAAGTAACCAAGTTTTCCTTCTACAATTTTATACATAATAAAGTAGTTGTGATTTCTTTGGGTTTCTAGAGATGGAAATGGGCCTGTTTGCATGAACTGGAGCCAGAATGCTTTGCACCCTAAGAGCACAATTGGGGAAAAGGTTTTCAGTGGTTGAGTGTTTGAATTCAACTGGCCAAGTGGGCACACATTGCACAGGGTATGAAGCAGAAATTTTTCACAGTGTTAATTTCTGTTTTGCCCTATGCCGACTTCCCAATTCTATCCATGTATCTTGTGAGTTACACTGTTACTAATCCCTTCAGTAGGAAAATCAAGCTACTCTTGTGAAGTCCAAAGACCACCTAGTCCAGCCTTCACTTCTTTCTCTCTTGGCTGTTTTCAGCCTTACTGCCCCAAGGTAAGGAAAACAAACAAATATTGGAGCATGAGAACCCAAAAATGGTGTTTCTCTTTTTATCTAGGGGAAAAAGGGTTCCTGTACACTTACCCATGGATAATGGCCTGGAATATAAATAGCTAGCCATGGCAGCATGGAATACTTGAATAAAATGGCCTGAAGACATGGACCTGCTTTACTACATCCTCCCCAGAGAGCAGAAATTTGCAGGGGTGGTTTTGAAGGACGGAATGAGCCCTTTAAACTACTGCTTCAAGTCCCCTCAAGAAGGCTTTTCTTTATTACTGCAGTTCCCTTTTGATTAATCTCCTTGTCTTGCACATGCCTTAATACTGCTTCCATAAGGATCTACTCCATAATCTTCATAGAAGTGAGGTCTGTATTTCTCCAGGTATTTCTTTCTTCCCATGGTAAAACCAGGAGTTTCTGGCATGTCTTGCTTGATTTCTTATGCACCAGGATGGAGAGTCCTTGTGCTTCTAAGAAATGTGGCTCTGAAATGTGGCCAGCTCAGGTCAGCTCTGCTGGCTCTAAGGAGAGCTTCCCAGGAGATCTCATCCATTCATTCTTTGAGCTACTACAAGTTCACTCTTCCAAAATTCAGGGTCCTGACTTTGCTCTTTGCCAGACCCATGTTCCTTGAGATCAGGAACTCAGCCAGGGCATGGTCACTACAGCCCAGGCTGCCTCCAGCCCTAATTCCTCTGATAAGCTTATCCATACTGCTGGGCACCACATCCAGTAATGCTCCTACTCTGTTTGGTTTGTCTCATACCTGAAAGTCTGTCTTCTAGTTCTCCTGGGCAGATATATTTCTTTCCCAGGAGATATCTGGGTGGTTGAAATCCCACATCAGGATGAGAGCTCGGGGGTGTGACGCTTCCTGCAGCTGAAGCAAGACTTCATTGACAGCGTGCCCTGATCAAGGTGTGCTGTGCCTGATCCTTCATTTTCACCCACAGGCTCTCATTCTGTTTGTTGCTGCTCTTCCCAATCTATCCATTCCTCAACACCACCTGCAACACCTCCGCCCCTCCTTCCCAGCCTCTCCTAAAAACAGCAGGGTCAGAAGCTGAGTGTCATTTCCGCAGCTTCCAAAACAAGCTTATGTAAATAGACGGTGATGAGTTCACACCAGGCGACAGAGAATTCAATGTTGTTGTGGGATTGCATTATTTATATTTTGAATTATTATATTAATAGTTCTGTAAGTGGTTTGTTCTGTTCCCCCTTGCCCCCCGAAAGGACTCATCCGGGCACCTGTCTGTCTCCTAGCCCCTTCCCAAAAAGGACAGGTGACACCTCCTTTCCACCTGTCACTCCTTCCCCCACCCCACCCTTGTTCTAGAAAGACCCTCGAGATTNTTAGAAGTGGTGGGTTTGCTGCCAAGCTTCCACCCCTCAGCTAGCCGGCGCCAAATCGCGGGTGGAAACCCCAGCATGTTGTTTTTTCCCCTTGATCATATGCATTGTCTAAATTCGAACTCCAGATTTGTTGTGGGCTGACATGCTCTTGATTAACAAATACTGGGATTTAATGAGCAAGCACGGTGTGTAGAATATCACAGGAGAAACAACACATGAGCATCAAAACAATTCTAATGGACAGTGAAGTCTTTGCAGCATAAATATAGTATCCTGCACAAAAAGTCTCTGTAGGTAGCAGAATAATGTTCTTTGATGGTCTAACAGTTTCCCCTCCTCAGGGATACCTTGTAAAAGAATCTTTGAAATGTTTGTATCAACCTATTTTCATATCCCTTGTCAGTTTTAGGTGGTTCTTTTCAGTTTAGTTAAATGAATTTCACTTTTGACATATACTCTGAAGTGTAGTTCTACTCCATAAAAATGACACTATTGAGTCCTGTATTTACTTTACTTCAACAAGTAAATGTCAAGTATATTTACTGTTGAAAGTGTTGCTTGATAAATCCCATATCTGAAAACTCAGGCTAGACTGTAGTGCTGCATTGTTTTTGTTCTTTTCTTTATCCACTTTCCCTGATGCTGGAAAAGTTCTGCAAGAGAAATTATGCTGCTGGATTTGCAGAAGTACAGCTAACCAGAACTCTATGGATAACTGTTCTGGTGATGCCCAAGGAGGCAAATAAATTTATTTTCTTGCCTTTGTCTGGGAAAATAACATAGTAACGTAACGTAATGTAACATAATATACCGCATAGCATAGCATAACATAACATAACATAACATAACATAACATAACGTAACATAATGTAACATGTCCTGAAGCTGCCTGGCCACAAATTTGCTGCTGATGGTCCTTGCATTGCGTTGATTAAAGAATGAAACTAGTCACAATGATTAGTCACCTTTGCAGAAATTACATGTTCAAAGAAACATTTCTAAGCATGCTGCATCTGCTAATAATTAAACCAAAATATTTTCCTTAGCAGTTATGATAATGTGTTCTAATAAGAACAGGTGTTTTTTAATGAACATACTGTGTTTTAAAGGGTTGGAAAGCAAAGCCATGCAAGAGCTGTTGGTACTCGATAGTTTTTTAAAAGGCTGTGCTCACTGGGATTATATAGACAACTTCCTACTGACATAGATGATTCTTGTTTGCATGAGCTGCACTGTTCATGGTTTCCCAAATATTACTTTGTTTCTCCTCAACAAAGCCTGATTTTTGAAGAATCTGCAATCCAGGCATTCTTGATCATTTGTCTTCCTATGTTTCAAAAGTCTGTGTCATTATAGAGCAACTGCTGTCTTGCTGGTGTCAATCTGAATTTTAGACTGGAACCTTTTTCAGGGGGCGTTTTAATGCCTTAGTCTTCATCTGTCAGATAATTTTGGTTCTTTGTACAATGAAATATTCCTTTAAATCCATTCACTTTGTTAGGGACAATCTATCTGTGAATGACTGGCTTTAAAAAAAATTGGCTCTTACCTAAGGAATAGCATGTCTGCAACCGGGAAAGGTTTATCTGAAAGTGTAAACAAAGCTGCGTGATGAAGGTTTTAAATTAGCATCTTAATCTAAGAAGCTGATCTTGCTGCTTTTCTGATAAAAGCTGTGTCCTGAGGCTGCCCCAAAAAAATGGATTTCAGTGCATGGCTGATGAACATGCCGAAGTGGGATTTACTTTATCTGATAAACTTTCTGATTTCAGTGCTCCTCAAATCAGGCTGACTGTAGGGGGAGTGATCCTGGTGTCTCCAAAAACTAGAAGTTGATGTATGTTTTTCCACATATCTGGAAGTTGTGCTGAAAGACAGGCTGAGAGTATCAGAAGGTGAAGCTTGTAGATAAAAATCAGGCTGCTTAGGTGAAGGTCTGTTTTGACCAAATAAGCAGAAATATGGAAATGTGTCTGAAGATTTGGTGTTTTTTAATTTGTTTTGATTATTCAAGTAAAAAGTTATAAATACGTATTGATCTCAGTGTGATCCCTTGTGCAACTGATTATTTGATATCTTCTGTATTTATCCTTCTTGGGGTACAAGGAAGAGATGGAAAGAGTGTTCAGCAACTTGTGAAGCTTGATATAATTTCTGGTCTCATATCTCAATATCCCCTTACTGAAAATCCTGAGAGAACAATTTGTGGTCTGGCCAGGTAATATAACAAGCTGTTCAAACAGAGGGTAGCAACTCTGACTGTGAACAATCCTGGGTGGATTTTAGCATTTAAGTGAAATGTTCACCCATAAATGGTGTTGGATTGTTGTATATATTTCTTTGAAAATATCTAGAGTGATGTAACACTAGATGCTGTGGAGGAAGACACCTCTGTATTTGGCAGTGTATTCCCTAATTTCTGCTTCTGTATTCATTGGCCTTTTTGTGTTCCATGTGGAAAGTGGGCCTGGAGGGAAGGGGGTTGGGATGGAAACTGTCACTCAATGACACAGGAAATACCAAGTGGTAGTCAGACAGACATGAAATACTTCAGTCCTGTCTCAGAAATTGTTAGATAAGATTTATACAACCTATTAAAAAATGAGACTTTTTGTGTTAGAAATGGATACTGTTTGCCACAGGACTGGGGGGATCACTGAGGTCATTGGGGAGAGGAGAGAGGGCTTTTCAGAACAGAGCATTCCCCTCAGTGGTGAGTTTTCAGATGCTTCTTTCCCACACAACTGCTACCCCATTTTATTTTTTTTCCCCACCATTCAGTCTTGACTGGTTGATTTCAGCCAAACTGAGAAAGATGCTACTGTTGAAAAGATTCAGAGAGAGGCAGCAAAATCCTCACAGCAGCCAATTTATGTTGGACGCTGATTCTTGTAGGGTCTGAGTTCTGCCAGCACAGAAATGTGTTCTGAAGAGCCAGCATTTTGTGTAGTTTATGATCCTGCTCTTGACTTTTCTAGGTAGGAGTTTCTCTTCTTGCTTCTGTTGATAGTTATGAATTAAGAATGAGTATACTCCTACAGGTATGTAATAAAATATACAAGAAATGCTCTGCAGTGTGTCCAGTCAATGTTTTTGCAGAGTCTAGAGCCTTTGACATTTTGCAGCTTTGCATGTCAGTTCATTGGAGATTAGAGTTCATTAGCACTTTTCACTTTCTTAAAGCATGAAGGGGCATGAAAATGGAAATGCAGAGCAGACTCTGGATTGCTGTGATTATTCTTTTATCTGTGGGAGCTCTTTCTCCCAGATTCGATGCTGTGCTGTTCACAATAAAACAAAAGTAGTTTCTCTCCTACATGAGCTGCAAATTTCCTTCTGAGTAAACTTTTTAAAGATTTTATTTGACTAGTGTGTCTTCCTTTAGCACTTCAACATCATCAACTGCTTCTTTATTTACAATGTTTTTTGCTACACTTTGGGTTTGAACTTGACCCCCATGTTTGGATATTCTGGTGTGTATGGAGACTTTCTACAACAGTGACTTTTTCTCTGTATTTACTGCTTGGAAATCATCAAGATTTTTCTTTTAGAACAGACTGTGAACAACTGCAGGAGGCTATTCTCCAGTTGCTCTATATTTGTTCCTGTGTTAGAGGGAACTCTTGATATAGCTACTCTACACAATCGCTGTATGATTAGTAAGCATTTGAGTTTTGGATCCTCTTACTTCCTTTTGGATGGTCAGTGCATACAAATCTTTCTCTCAGTCTGCTGTATGTAAACAATCTGGTTTTTCTCTGAATTATTTGGGATATTTTGAAGTGCCTGCTGGAAAGCTTTGTTCCCTTTACAGGCAGTACTTACAAACCCAAAGGCTTTCCCTATGATTTCTCACTGAGGGAAAACGTGGCCACAAGACTTCATTACAAAATGAATGTCTTTTTATTTAATCTAAACAGGATCAGATTTAGAAGCCAGAGAATGGAAGAATGAGGTTGCTCTCTAACTGAAGCATGTGAAATTAATAAAATTATCTTTAACTTTTTTCTTTCATGCCTTTCTCCATTTCTAATTTACTGTCAGTGTTGCTGAAGTACAGAGATTAAACTGTATATCCCATGCGAGGAATTATCTGATTTTCAGACAGGAATATTTTTAGGTAGATGTTGATGTAACTTCAATGGGAACGTTCCTCAGAAATCAGGCAAATGGAAGCAGACTTTTTTCTCTCATTGTTAAAATTAAATCAGCTTTAAGCAGATACCCAACTTTTTTTTTTTTAAGTCAATGTGTTCGATGCTGCTTTTTGTACACTTACAGAACTGCTTATTAAGATTAAGAAGGCAAATCCTGCTGTAATTTTAATTATTTCATATTGCAGCTCCTTCCCAGGAAACTTTACTGCAGTGAGTTGTGCTACTTCTGATGTTAAACTACAGTTGGCACACAGGAAGATGATGCACTTTACACCACCCATGGTTTTAATGCCACATAATAAATGACATTATGGGTCTAACAGAGTTTAGGAAGAGGGCAGCCAGTTGTTTTACAGCACCAAATCCTGATCCCATTAAAACCACTGGGAGCCTTGCATTGCCTTGGCTCATTCCAAAATCTGAATTGTGAATGTTGGTAACTGTTCAAGTGCAGAACAATAGCAGAAGTATTTTCAGAATTAAAAAAAATATCAAACAAACCCCAAACCTATAAAGTAATAACCCAACACCCAATAAAACACCACCCCCACCCCAAAAAAAAATCACACCCAAAACCTCTTCAGTCCTTCAAAGGCTTTTTAACAGATCCATGATCTTGTATTTAAGGCAGAAAACAGAGCTACCCATCTTCTCCTGCAAGCAAGGTGGGGATAACTTTATATAGCTGGGGATAACTTTTATAGGCTCATCTAGGAACGTGAGGAAAAGGTGGCATAACGATTCTTTATGGCCTACAGAGGTGAAGATCAAAGGCCCCGCCTTAACAAAAGCTTGAAATAAACACAAATTTCAACAAATGAGCAGTGCTGCAGGTTAAAAAAAGGCCAAACTTTTTTTTATGGTGGCAAACATTGTTGCATGTATGTTGCAGCAAATTACTGTTCCCAGCGCAAATATTTCTCGCAAAAATCACTTAAATATCTCGTTTTCCCTTCTGATTTTATGCCTTTCTGATTGTTTTACTCTTGTCAATTTGTAGTAGATTTAGCTGAGCTCTCCTGCTTCAGAAGCAGAGGTAGAATGGCATCAGTAGACTGGTGTCAGTTGAAAAAGCTTCAAAAGCAAATGCTCAATTATTCCGAATGTGAATGTCCCCCATGGGATTTGGAAAACTAATTATATCAAAGTCTGTAAGGAAAAAAAAATCTATTAAAGATTTGAAACTTAGCAGAACTTTCCCACTGTGATGAACAATGAGAGTTGTTTTTTTAATGTAGAAATTAATAGTTACTATGAATTTTTCTTCTAATTCAAGATCAATATGCAAAAATGCAGCATCAGGTGTTATGAATTTACCCAAACACAAAATATTTTACGAGAGTCCAACTGTTTAATGAAACTTTATTTTTCTTTTTTGTACAGCTGAGAGAACTCTGCAGAAATATTTCTAAAGTTCCCAAGGTTTCTAAGACTCCTCTATTTTCTTAGGAAATTTAAGTCTTGAAGATTGCTTAACTTAAATTTCCAACTTTTCTTTAGTCTTTTTGGGGACTCTTGTGTAATGTTATATTATGGGATTTCTAGCAATCGTAAACAAATATAAAAATTTAGATTTTTGGGGGGTGATGTTTTTTATTTAAATTTTACCAAGCTTGTCACACTTATTGCAGTCATGATGTTTCTTGCAGTGTTGTGAGGTGAAAAAGAGTTACTGGTATTGCTATGTCTGTGCAAATTCTTTCTTTTTAAGGCTGGAGTTTTCATAAACAGACAATGCTGGTTTCTGTGGAGTAAAAACTACAAAGAATCTTTCAGTGAGAAGTAAATTGCAGCCCATTAGAAGACTGAGATTCTATTTTATGCAGTTGCCAAAGACTGATGGTAAAATTTTTAGGGATGTGGGAAAAAAATAGTGAAGTCTGTATTAATTAACTTGGAGTAATTAATGATAATACAAGTTATGTTTGCTGTGGAATATGTAAACAGAATTTTGCTTTAGAATAATGTTAAATATAACTTGATGATAGTAATTTAATTTTCAGAAAGTCCAATAAAGATTAATGTTTGTTATTAAATGATTTCAGCAATTTTTTTTAGTTTTGTTTACAGGCAAAAGTTTTTAAGTCTTTCACATATGTGGAATACAAGTGTGGGAACATATGATAGTTATTCATTTTAAACAAGGAAGTGGTTTTAGTACTTTTTTTGTCTTTGCTGATTATTCTTTTTGTAAAAAGGTTATCTAAATTGGAGAGAAATACAAGAATTTGGGGCATCATATCCATGGTGGTTATGAAAGTTCAACCAGGCAACATGAGCAGAATATGCCTGTTTTATCTGAAATCTCATGGCCACCAATCTCATGGTCAACAGGGCATTTTTAACATGAATTTTACTGTTGGCCTTGTTGGTTGGATAATTCAGAAGCAGACATGGAAGGTTCTAGTGTTGGGTAAAAAAATGTGTTAAATGTCAATGAAGTTCTAAATATATTTTCTATTTAGGGGAGTATTAGGAGCAAAAACAGGAAAAATGGGTGTTAATTTTTAAATGAATGATTTTGTCTAATATAATTTCTGTTTCATATGAATAGTTGAATAACTGGGTTGTTTGAGCTGAAGTGCTTCAGAAAATGAATGGGAAATGTAGCTGTGGTCTGAGAAGATACATAAAAATTCAGAAGGGAAGAAAAAAAGCTGTGCTGGTTTTGATCTGCAATACGTTTTTCTGCATCTTATTTACAGCTGGCATCAGCCTCTCCAAAAAGGTAAATGCCCTGAGTGGAGGCTGTGATTAGTGATAAGCAAATGTCAGCAGGTGTTGAACTCTTATTATTAGTTGCTTCAACTCCTGAACCATTTCCCAGCCTTCTGAGGCTTTTATCAAGCCACTGACAGGTTGCCTGAAAATTAGGAAATTTAAAAGGGCTTTTAATAGATGCAGGGCTAAAAAGAAGAAAAGTCTTCCAACAGTGGTAACAAGGATGTATATAAGCATTTGTGGAGCAGCCTTGGATAAAAACATTTTGGGAAAGCATTGAAATGCAATAAAAAATGGGCAGTTACCTTTCACAAGCACTTTTTCAATTCTTAACCACTGGAATAGAAAAATAACTGAAGGCTTCACAGCACTTCTAGAAGTGCCAGGTTTTCCTGTTCTTTGTAAAAGATCTTATTTCTGCCTCTTCCATGTAAGAAAATACTGGAAACTGCATTCTTTCCCTTGGAAGACCTTTCTTTGAGAAGAATACACTTTAAAGTCATCATTTTTTGGTAGTTATGTTTGGTTCTTTAGAAAGGAAAGCTATGATTTTTCACTTGTGTTCTTAGCATGCCCTTCTATAATGACCTTTCTCTTGCAATTTCCCTTTCTAGGCTGCATAACTTTCTGACCCTTCTTGTTTCTAGACCAGACAATTCTGTGGAAAATTTCATAAAGAGATGATTTGGTCTAGCGTTCATGTTTCCTTCTTAAAGAATAACTGAATAAAGCAAGGGAGGGGCTCTACCATCATCTTATGATCACATTTTAGTGCAAGCTTAGGCTATACTGGTCAAGTGGAACATTTCTTTTACGACCAAGTGACTTTAATTTGGGTTGGCTTTTATTATCATTGTTAATGTAAGAAGCCTGTGTGAGTAAAGCTCTATTCCTTTAAAGCTGATTAAAAAAAAAAAATAAAATCTCTCTTCTGTTTCACAGAAAATGTGTTGCTCAGAGTAAATTATCTGAATGAACTCATATTAACAAAATGAGAATCAAATAAACTCATTTGCTAGGCATCTGTAGGGAATAAACTAATTTTTGAGCTTTTAGGCCATGTGGAAATTTTTTCATTACTTTTTATTTTTTGGTACACACTACTACTTTCAAGTTTCAGTTATAGCTGTCAGGATCAAAGCAAAGTGAAAGTCTCACTTTAAGATTTTTCTTCTCTTTCAATTGGAAAGACCAAGAAATCTCTTAGATCCTGTTCTTGTCACAATCTAAGACCTTTTGTATAAAAAATTTGAAGGATCTAAAGTGATGTGTAGTATTTCTATGACTAGAACATCCAGTCTAAATTCACCAATGAATAAAAAAATCATAAGTATCATGAAAACTGTCTCATTTACCTTGTATTTCTTCCTGTGTGGCTCGAGGCCAGCAGACCAATCCTGACTTTTACTGGTAAAACTTGCAAGGTTTTTCACACCAGGTCATTCCTGTGATCTGTTCTCTCTGCAGATCAGAAATGTAGTAATGAATTAAAAGATCATTGGGTATGCTGTGATTTTTCAAGGTCATTCATATTTCTTTTTAGCAATTAATCTTCTGACAATAGTCAAGACAAGCAAGTAACATGGGCTTGGATAGTACATGAATATACTTGGATTTGCAAGAATTCAAAATCCTATGAACAGATTAAGTAATTGACTGCATCCCACTAAGGATTTAATTGTGGTACATCCTTTTATACACGTTCATATACTTGAACATTTTTGCTAATCTTGCTCATACCACCTAAAATTTGTCTAAAGACCAAGTGTCTTTTTGAGGTGGAAACCAAGAATTTCTTAGCAACATAGAAGGACAGAAATAGTCTTGAGGTTGGCAAAGTAAAGGCTGGATTTGGAAGTGGGATGGAATGGGAGCAGCAGGAATGATAACCTGCATGGGGTTGGGGCAGCAGTTCAGGGCCTCTGGTTTTACCATTTATGCAAAACTGGTTTTACAAGTTATGAGTTTTCCCCACTAATGCTGCAGAGACAGTCTGGTTTGGTTCAGGGAGGAAGTAATTCCCTTCAGCAATTTCTCCTTTGTGTCTCTCTGTTGGATAAATTAATGAAACTCAGGGACTGGTGGTAAAAGATTTTGAGGGCTACAAACCTTGCCTGTCAGTGGAGGAGAAACTCATCTCTCTTCACAATTAGTGAATTCATTTTTTCTGTATGCAAAGTCCCTTGAGGTTCGGAAACACCACAGCATTGTCACGTAATTAAATCTTACATTTCCAAAGGCCAGGATCTGAGGGTCTTTCTTCCCCTTTTATCATTGTCACCGCTTTTAATGAAGGGATGGGACTATTTTGGGGCTAAGAAAAATTTATTGCTGAGATAAACATCAGTCTCAAAGGCTGTGAGATTTTAGAGGAGCAAGCAGTCGGCCATAGCTCAAGGGCAGTCACCAGTTCTTCGTTACAAGGCAATATAGAACTTTCTAATCCAATGGACAGTTGCCACAGGGTTTATTTTGCTTTTCTAACCTATCACCTTTAGTTACTTCTACTGCACTGCAGATACTTTTGTCCAATAGGCTTCTGTCTCATATGCACAAATATACTTCTATTATAACTTCTAAACTCTCAGCTTATTTTATACAACCACACCCCTCCATTATAAACCCTTCACCATCTTATCAATACAGTTTCTCACTTACTTAAGGCATATTCTTTCTTACAGCTATAGAAACATAAGTTTATGATTTTTCTGCTTAATGTCTGTGTAGTGTATTTTTACATCAACCCAAGCTTCTCCCAAAGCTTCTTCCTGTGTCTGTGGAAGATCCTATTTTTCTGACTTTCACACCTTTTTTTTACTCCCAAACAAACGGGCTTTATGACCAGGTTTGTACGAGCTGTGCTGCTGTAGAAGGGCAGTTTGTCTGTGTGTCTGTCTGTCTGTGTGTCTGTCTGTGTGTCTGTCTGTCTGTCTGTCAGACCCCGGCTGTTCCCGGCTGTTGGCATCCAGCTGTTGGAATGACGGATCCTCCGGCAGCGCTGGGAACGAGCAGCGCCACCTGCTGGCCAAACCCCTCCTCTGCCGGGCCGGCCGCACCCTGGCGCTTCCCCCAAATTCATCCCCGGACATCCCCGGTTTGTCAGCTGAGGGAAAACCGGCAAGAATAGCTTTGCCTGTGGGTTATATCAATTAATATTTCTTCTTTTTTATTTTCTTTTCGTTTGCTGCGGATTTAGAAGCTGGCCTTGCCAGCTCACCGCCAATGCCGTTGATGGCGGGGACTTAGAGAGCTGCTGGTCGATGTTGTGTGGAGCTGCTGGGTTGGTGGTGCTGGGGGAGAGGAAACTGCTGTCGTGTTTGACATAAATACATGTAAAGGTGACAGAAATGTGACGCTCCAGATCCTCAGAGGTATTTCTGCACCTAATTAATATACTGGAAATAGATAACTTTGGGGAATTCCCCTCTGACTTTAACGGAGAGCTGTGGCAATAAGGAGAAGAGATTTGGATAAATGCTACCCATTCCAAGCCTCTTGGGATTACTCAATAAAACTGAGATGTCTGATCTGTGAGAATAGGTTGTCTGTTTTGGAAAGCCTTGTTTTTTTGTGTGTGGACAAGCACAAATTGAATCTTGTTAAAAAACCAACAAAACAACCAAACTTAAGGAAGTTTTTCGTTGAAGAGTTTTACAGCTGTACTATTTGTACAAGATGTTTACCAGAGAACAAAGTACTGCCATGAAAATTTGGGATTTTACACCAATGTTGGTAAAAATTTCCAGATCAAGCATGATGATAAGCATAAGGTTGATTTTCAGGATAAGAATGATAAAAATCTCTTCTAGTATACAGGCATCATATATTTTAATCTAAGAGGTGACTGGAAAAAAAGCTGGCAAAAATAGTTTTATGTCTTTCTGATGAATTACTTTGCACTTCTGTCATCTGTCATCTGACCTTAGTCTTGTGTAAAAGACACAAAACATAGTCTCCTATTTGAAGAAGGTGCTCATAAAAAGAATAAATAATTTATTTTTGATGGAAATAAATAATAAATTTTTTGGACATATGGAAATTTTGACTGAGTCTCCCAAATTAATTATATTTAGTCATGAACTATAATTCTGGTTGTTTTTTTTAATCCAGATTTTTTTTATCTGCCTCTTAGAAATATGTCAGAATAATTTTAAAAACATATTTAGATCTGGAGGCAAAGAATGAAAATAGTAATCAAACTGTTTGAAAACAAGATGAGTTTTAATGTCTTACAGTTTTAATCTTGGTGTGATAGACTTGTTCATTTCCAAATACTGCACCTGAACTGCAATTCAACTTTCACTATTTTATGGGCAGATTTGTTGGAATGGTTCCCAGTGAGCTGCTTATTTATCTGATTTCCTGGGTATGATGTGTTAAGGCATCAGAGAGGGGAGAATTCCAAGGGCAGGTGACTGATTCCTGGTTGCTACATCACTAAAATATTTTTGAGTGTAGCAGATTCCTTTCGTTTTTGTGTAGTAGATAACTGTTTATCTCAGTTAAGCAGAAAGCTGGAGATTCTGGAGGTTGTCAGGTTCTGGCACAGAATTCTTTAGCCAGAAATAAAGTCTTGTTTTGGAAGCATTGAATCCCCCAAGCATTAGTGGACTTCATCCCTATCAACAGATTTGGGGCTGGTAGAAGTATCCCCTCTTCACACCATAAGTGTTATCTTAAAATTTGAGAATCCTTTTCATGTTCTGTCAGGCCCTAGGTAATAAGAGAGATTAGAGAGATTTGGGGAGTCTCTAGAGAGGTAGTACTTATTTTATTTTTTGGCTCATTCTAAATTTTAAAAAATAAAAATATTAAAACTTAAGTCTGAAATCAGGTGAAGATCAGGTTGAATTAAGTCAGTCAGGTCAAATAATGGTAGATATGACTATGAGGCTAAGGAAAAAAGCAGTAGTATGTTGTTATCTGTGACTTGTCCAAATGTCTTTGTGCTGTGATTGAAATAGAAATATGCAAGTATTCTGTCGGGGGTGTGTGCATGCATGACTTGCTGGTATTGCCTAAATGTTGTTTCCATACTTCAGTAATATTTTTCAATCCCAGCTCCTCAATTCACAATGACAATTTTTCTAGGTCAGCCTTAAGGAAGTATGAAATTTGGCATCAGAATTTAGGACAGAATTTATTGTCTGCATCAGAATTTCTTTATTTTCCTACTCCCTGGAGGATCTTTAATTATCCTTGAGGAAGTCTTAATGATGGAGATCATCTTCCCACTGTGCTACAAAGGTGTAGAACTGTGTTGGTGCTTCATAAACCTCCTGGAAGCTTCAGGCACTAATTGTTGCTAAAATACCTTTTCTGACATTCACCTAAAAATGCAGATTTCCTGCTGCATCCCACTCCACAGAATTAGCTAAGACTGCCTGGTGTTAGGCCTGCATGTTAATTGAGGTCTATCTGCTGAAACTTTCGTATGGTCTGAGTAGTTTTTCATTAGAAGTTATTTTGGGGAGTTTGGTTTGTTCAGTTGGCTTATAAATGCAATTAGAATTAGCATATATTCCTAAAGCTGTAATATTTCTTCAGGGAATTAAATTTTCAAGTAAATAGAAATCCTCTGATTGTGTTCAATATTTGCACATTTAAATCTGAGCTTGGCTTTTTGTCTGGGGAATCTAAACAAAGCCCAGCATTTTTATGCTTTAGGAACATTTGTGCTCTAGAGCTGTACTTGGTCTCTAGAATAAGTTTTTTGCTAATCCAAATACTGGAAGTTGAAATCCAAACATTTTCCTTGGTTTTTCTTTGCTCCTTATGCTTTCCTCTGTAAGTGCTAAATAGAATCAGACGTTTCTCAGGCTGCAGCCTAGTCTTTGTTGAAAGCTTTGGGGGATTTAACACACTTTTCAACAGACCAGCCTCCAGCTTTTGGTATGTAAATAAGCTGCTGCTTAGCTCTTGTGTTTTATAGTTTTGATATAACAATTAAGGAAAAATTACTTAATCGCCTCCTGTATAAATGCCCTTTCTAGGAACTGGGAAAGTCAGAGAAGTTAAATTCTAAGCCAGTAGGTAATTTGTGCTAAATCCTGAATCCACTGTAGGAGTTTGGGTCCCTCCTTGTTCCCTGATCAAAGGAAGAATACTCAGAAGTTAAATGTAATTAAAAGAGTATTTGTTCCTTGTTATTTCAGGATTACTTTGACAAGCAAAATATAAGTAATATGCTTGATAGCATTAAATATTGAATTCTTTGGGTAATAACTCTCCCAAAACAATTTCTCTAAGAATTTTCTCAAAAAGTGATGCAACATTTTGGTAGTCAATCCAAGACTGACCTGGATTTATTAAAATTTGTTTAAATACCTCACACCTATCTCACTTATAGAGATATTCATGGGAAATACAGTAAACTAAGGAAGACTTGACTGCTTTTTCTTGGATTGAGCTAAACCCCTTGTTCTGCTATTTTCTGATTGATGTACAGTAAAACATAAATCCTCGATAACCAGAAGTGATTATCAGGTAGGAGATTTGCTATCCATAAGAAATTACATTATTCATATGACAAAATTAATCATTACTAGGTACCATGACAATACAGCAGTGAAGGTCACTGTGAAGATGCTTTTAAAATTCAGTGAGGAAAAATTTGTAGAGGTGCGGGAGCTAAATATATAATTTAACATAAGATTCATATGTTTTTACTTTTATTCCTTTCCTGAGAGTTGGTCACATTCTCTGGTTCAGTCTGGCAACAGATTTATCTGGAAAAAGATACAGAATTTAGTCTTTTCCCAGTGCAGGATGCCATTCCTGCAGGTTGAGCCATGTGGTCCTTGGCTCTATGAACTGGGCTCTGTTTTTCTTAGGATCAAAGAATCCTAATCCACCATGTCAAAAACTTTGGGCAATGGCTACTCTTGGAATGGAGTCAGGTTGCATTTATGCCTAAATATTTCAGGTCAATGCATGACAGCAACAGCAAAAAATAAAGAGGATAATTGATGTATCAAGAAAATATAACTTAGTGGGACAAATTGATGAAACATAGTATTTTATAGAGAGAATGATTCAGTTATGTTTATGGCATAGGTGTGTATATATATAGCATTGTTAACTTTATTTCAAATACACAAGATACTTCAAGTCTATCAGTTTTTTACTTTAAAAGTGGGGTTTTGTGATGCTTGGTTGATACTTGGAGTACCTGGGTCCATGATCTTGGTTTATATGTAATGTACCTATGCATAAAGCAGGGAGAGTATGTACTATGAGAAGAAACTGGAAATCAGTGCAGCCTACTCAGCATTACAGCATGTATTAATTTATTGGTCTGGGTTTCACTGGAACCCAGGTAGTTTATGATACCATTATCCAGTTACACCCCTGTGCTTCTGATTTTCAGGAGTAGTTTCTTTAAACATTAATCTCATTTCTAAAAATCGCTGTGAAATTCTAGATTTGAGGAACTGAGGCAGAACAGACAATGCCATTGCTTTCCTTGTCAAGCAAAACATATAAAAATCTGGAATGATCTCTGTGGAGCTCTGCACAATTACCAGTGCCACCAACTGTCTCTTGCATTAAGGCAACCTTTGAGCGAGAACATGAAAGGAGGGTTTAAAAGAAAAAGCTGATTATTGTTTCTGTTATCATTTCCATCAGCTCCAGTAGGAGTTAGAGTGGGTTTTGAAGCTGGAGTGAACTTGTCTGAAGACTCATCTGTATCCTGAAAGTTGGATAACTGTTGCCTTTTCCTGGTTGTTCCTGCACTGCCTACCTGCAGCTGAAAGCACAAATGCTGGAATGCTCTGCAAGGAGTTACTGCTGTGGGTGGTGTGGTCCTCAACAAAACCTGGGATTGTTTATAAGCAAATCTAATGGATTCTTTGGTGGGTTTTTTTGTTTTTTTTTATTTTTTTAAGGTCGGGATTTAATGTGCAAGACGGTATTTTTTGTTGGGATTCAGATGTTTATTAGTTCTTATTTATATTATAGTCTTACAAACTGCAAGTTCTATAGTACTTTACTTCAACAAACTAAAAATGGAGCTGTATCTCTCTTTTTACAAGATTTTTAAAGATAAATTGTCTAATTAAAAAATGACACCTAAATTATTTTTATTTTTAACCTAACTATTCG
>WEZZ01035266.1:3542-35511 GCA_013400585.1 Chloropsis cyanopogon
CACTTTTGCACCTCCTCATTCTTCTTTTCCATGATTGCTTTCCATTTTGTCTTTCAGTGCTGTATTGCACTAGATTTTGCAGTAAGCAGTTAGTTATTGCACTGGATACTTATATTTGATTTTGTATTGCAGGGTTTGTTCTGTACTCCCCCAAGTTCTGTGTTGTTGGTTTCCCCTGGGTTAGGCCCAACTCTCTTCTCGCCCTTCCCCATCGGTTGTATCCCATTGGTTATGGTTCTGTTCCTCCCCCTCCCTTCCCCAGGCTTTAAAAATCTCCTGCCCTGAAATATTTGGTCTCTCTTGTCCCAGGAATTCATTCTGCTAATAAAACTGTGGGACTGTGGTCCTGGGAGAAGGAGCCTCCTCGTCTTTTGATCTGTGTTCCTTGTTGGCACCTAACATCTGTGGAACTCCAGCTGCTGTTCTGTCGGTAGCACGGGGTCTGGAGCCAGCCAAAACAGACCCCGAGAGGTGCTAGGAGGACAGACCAACATTTCATTGTGCAACTAGTCAGATATCCTCAATGGCTGTATTTCCACTTACCATTTAAAGCAACAAACACCTGGGGATGTCACCTAGACAAGGCAACACTTCCATGTAGAGCTGTTAGACATTGCAACTAGTTCTTTGGCAGATTGCTGAGATGAAGCTGGTTAGTTTTCTTGAGCAGCTGTGTGTAAAGTGGGCAAGCTACTGGATGGAGGAAGTATTTCTATGTACTAATGTTGGGTAAGGAATAATCTCCTTTCTGCTAATTAAGAGAAGCTAGAAATTCTGGAACTTCAGAAATGAAAGCATTCTCCACTCTGGCTATATTATCCTGTAAGCCTAGCACATGCTAGGGAAAGTGGTGGATCTGTGATCGATGTTTTTTAAGTTACTGTAATAATGTTACTCAAAGTCTGTAGTTGCTGTGCAAGAAAATACTGAGTAACACAATCCTTCTAGGGGGTTTTGCCTCTTTTTTATTATATTTTTGCTTCTTAATAATGAAAAAAATCGGTCTTCGCTGAAAGCTGAGAGTTTCAGCAGCATGCTAATGTTAGTTTTGGGTTATGAATGGCTTCTAGCAGCACAGCTAACCAGTGACATCCACAATTCTTTTGTTTAGGCACTTTTTACCTTCACATGTGAAAACAATATCCTAATATATACTTTACATTAACATAACTAACTGGTGTGAAAAATTAAGTTGTACTTCTACAACTGTACCAGAAGAGGGAAATTACTAAAAGCTTCTAAGTGACTTTAAATTTAAAATACAATTTTCTCAAGCAGATCTGAATTTTTTAAAAAGTTATCTAAGCTTCATACAAATGAAGACTACCAGAAGAAAAAAATTAATTATTTAGGTTCTAAACTTTTGAGTGTGAATGCATAAGGATGGGTACGAAGAATGTTTTCCTTTGAAACTTTCTCTAGCCTTTTGCCAGGGAAAGAGAAATAAAACCTCCCACAGATATTTTACAGCATGTGAAAATTTCTAGGAAACTCCAATACAACTACATCAATCCAGGTTGCTGAAAAAAGAGCTTAGACATACTTACAGCTTTAAAAGGGACAAGGACCTCTGAGTCAAGCATACTATGGTATGTTGATCTACAGGCATTTATAGGAATTTATAACTCTAATCGGAGTTGTGAAAAGAAGACTTGACCACAGCCTAAAAACAGAATCTTCATTTAGCTTTGACATTGGGCTATTCACTGTGTTCAATAAATAATTCAAATCAAGATTTTGATCAAGACAGTACTCAGAAAGTCAACAATAATTATAGAATGTACTTGCTTCTACTAAATCTTCAAATGTCACTGTGACAGTGTCATATTGAGTGCTGATGTAGACAGCTACTTAATTGCTGTTTCTAGTTAGATTTTGAGGCAACATGTTGGAGATTTATTAGACAAATCCTTCTTTATGTATAGATGAGAGTATATGATTGCTGGGTTTTGGAATGTATGACATGCTTTTTAAATGCTAGGAAAACCTTTTTGTTATAACATCTCCATTCTCTTTAGCACAGTGAATGTCAATACTATGTTTTAAGAAAACCTTCTTATAAAGTTTGTTTTGAAAGTCTTCTATGTGAAACTGAGAATTAACGAATACCCCAGCTATAATCAAGTTTCCAGAGTGATTGTTTTGTTGCCAACCCCAAATTTGTTTTTTGTTGTTGATCTGTTTGTTGCAAACCTCCAAAAGTTTAAAATGCTTCCTTAGGAGTAGTTGGTGGAAATTCAGAAGGGGAACATAAGCTAGTGGAAATCCTGGCAGGTACAGGGAAGAGCAATGATGACTCTTGGTCAATTCTGTGCATGCTGAATGTATAAAAATCAGATCCTCAGGAACACTGAAAGACTACTAGACTTGTAGTCTGTAGAAAAGCTGTCTAACTACAAACCAATAGAGGGCAATGACTGACAACCTGAAGAGCACAGGAGAAGGACCTGGTGTGGTCAGGATGCTCTTCTTCAGGTCATAGAATTTGATTGTCACCTCTCCTAGCACAAAGGGTGCTGTGTTGCAGTCTCTAAGAGCCTCTTATTGCCTGTGTGCAGCTGTGACATCGTGCCTCTGCCTTCCTGTCTTGGCTACAAGTCGCATTTATGTTAATGACACGTTCTATCTGGAATCAATTCCAAGCTATTAAATCTGCCCAGCACAGGCATGAGTGCTGTGGATCTGGCATTGCTTTCAGTCCTTTTGGAGATACCACACCTATTAGTTTGGAGGTGAATATCTCTAACTAGCTGTAGGTCAGCATTGTCTCCTTTGTCAGGAAGAGGATGTCCAGAAGGGATGGATGGCCTTCACATTCAAAAGTGTAGTCTTACCTCTTAGTTAGTAACTTTCATCCTTCAACTCATATCACCTTAATTCTTTTTTTGTATTGGGAATTGTAAATGAAATCCCCATGCATAATCTGACTGATTATTGTTAACGTTTCATTTTGGAAAATTTCCTTGTACATCTGTTTTATTCTGTGCCTGCCACTCTTTCTTGGTTAGCTCAATTTGTGCCACTAAATTGGAAAGTTAGCATGTAAAGTTTTTAACTTCCCTTCTTCGAGATAAATTTTGAAAAGTGCTGAGTATCCTAAACCATATTTAGCATGGCTTTTAAAATACTAGAAGGTGGCACTTTGAAAGCAAAAGAGGTATAAGAAACCCAACATTTCTCTAAGTGCCTTTATGGTGATAGTGCTCAGTGTCCGAATATCAGCTTCACAAGATCCCTGTTCCAAAAAGACTTAAATAATTTTAGCAATGGCTTATCAGCTCTATTTAGCCTTAAGTTTCAATTTCTCTATCAATATATTCCCTCCCTGTTGATATACTATCACCTTCTGAAGGGTCTCACCGTGGTGCACTTAACACTTCTAATAGTGACTGCAGACAGGAGAAGTTGGTGACAAATGATGTATTTCAGAAGCTGTATTGGAGAGAAAGGAGCAAGAGAAGAATGGCTAAAACAGTTATTCTTGAGATGACACTATATAAACCAGTGCATGTGTAGGTATAGACAGTAATAGTAGTAGTAGACTGTAATTTTTAATATGTTTGTATGGTCATGCAAGGAATTGTTGGTTAAATATATGTAGATCAAAGTGTGCTAAATACATTTAAAAAATAAAAATTCATGTTTTGAATAAGAAATACATGTACCTTGAGTTCTGTTAACTCCAAGAATTTAGTATAATATTGAAGTATGTGATAATTTGAATATTTGATGGATTAATGATGTAGTATGAATTTAATCAAGCAACAGCACAAAAAGGGCTGGGTAACTTGGCTCTCAACTCATGTAGGCTGTTACTAATATAATCTTCTGATTCCTTTCCTCTCTGCCAATTGCACCAACAATTTGGCATGCATAGCAAGAAGTTATTATGGATTCTGCAGCAGCCTTCCTGTTGCATAGTACAGATAACACAAATCTTGTTAACAGTCTGACAAAATATAAACGGCTTCATAATGAACTGCCACCCTTTTAATATCTTCACAACTTCAGAAATGTTATCTGGCAACTGCAGGGCGCTAAAGTTATGCTTTTAGAAGGCTGAAATTTAGTACCATACTTGCACCTATCGTGTGTCCCCCACCCCCCAATGTTTTTCTTAGCACAAAACAATAATTAAACTTTATCTTCTGTATCAAACACAGGCATGTCCATTCATTTAATTATGATCACGTGGGGAATGTGATAAAGTATAGCTTTTAAAACTAATGTTTTACAATTTTAGAAGAATCAGAAAACCTTAAACTCTTCCTAATTTTCCATGCATTTGTGACTGTATTGAAATTATCTCATAATCTTACGTATGTCTCGACAGCACATATCCTATTGTAAGGTACCCTCATCAGACAGGCCTGGGTAAACCCAAGGCACAGGCAGGGTGCAGGAGAGCTGCTGGTTGGGGAGCACAGCCATGCTCAATTGGAGGAAGGGCAGGAAGTGTCTTGTGGAGTGACTCACTCCACTGAGTAGTGAGAAAGGCTCTAGAAAGGAAAGACAGGAAATCTGTATGGGAAGAAATGACAGGACAGGTTCTTGGACTGTAGGGATGTGTAGGTGCAGCTCCTCAGGTGCAGTCGCTGTCTGCTCACTGGGTGCAAGCAAGACCAGCTGGAGGTAAATAGGACTGGAAAGTGAGGCTGCAAGAGGACCAGAAGGCTTCGGGACAGGAAGGCAGGCACTGAGAAAAGGAGTTTATAATCTTTTTCTCCAGTACCAGAAAAATAAGATTGGAAATAAAATTTTATTTACTTGGCTCCAAGTTATAAAGTGGAAAATATTCCCAAAGTGCAAACCTGACTTTTCCTTAATCCTATCTTTTTTATATGCAAACTATTTGGTCTGTAAGAAAGAGCAGTCTGGAGCTTTTGGAGTGGGCATGTTGTGTAGGGAACAAATGCTGAGGTAAGTGATTGTGGATGCCCTACTCATTTACAGCATCAGACTCTGGATTTCTTTCACCATAGAATGAGGTTTTTCAGCAGGTTACATCTCAAATCCTGTCATTTACTCACTTGCATCCTTTGTTTAACAGCAGCATGGTTTTAGTTTCATACAAACTTTAAGTATGGCAGAAGGTGACATTGGTGTTTTAAGGATTGTTACCCCTTGGGGAAGAAAAAGGAAGGATAACAGAGGATGTTATTTATGGCAGAGAAATTTTTTGTCAATGTACAAAGCTTTGCTGCTGCATAGAAAATGCTTTGAAAATGAGAATAACATTCTGGGAATAAAACAAACCAAAACAACAGACCCAAAAACCCCCAAACTCCCCTGTCCTTAAGTATTTTCTACAGAGCATGAGTTGCTGCTGTTTGCATGCAGTCTACAGTTATTTTCTGGTTTGGGCTAGATTCTGTGGCTTTACCTGGGTGAGTAATTCCTTATTTTGAATTGTTCCACTGCAGTCAACAGAGCTGGTAATGAGATATTACTCAGTCGAAGCAGAAGTGCCAGAATCCACTGACATTTTGGTTTTTCATGTGACTGGCCATCTAATTTCCAGATATTGTTTTGTAAAATGCAGCTTTTAGAATATGTGAGTAAGAACCAACAAATAGCAACAGGTAACAATTGTTTTTGCTCTGAGAGAATACCCTTGTTTCTTTCTGAGTGGAGGTATTCATATGAAAAATAGCCCTTCAGCAAGCATTTGTGTGAACAAAAAGCCTGTTTGTGTGAACACTCATAAATAAAGAATCATAAGAGTTGTAAACATGGGTGAACTGAATAGTCACCTCACATTCAAATGAGTGTTAGCAAACACTGAGCGAAGGGAAAGCTGCTGTAAGAGGGCTTTTTGCTAAGGGAATTTCTCAGCAATCACAGAAGGTGTTTCAAGCTAAGCTGTGAGGACAGAGTGGTCTGTCTTTGAGAAGTGTATAAAACAGTGTAGACTTCTGACCTTGAACAGCTTGGACATTCTTATTTTCTTCTGCTACACACTGGTAGAAAGCTCACAGTCCTTTCTGAAGTCACCAGCAGTGGATAACCAGCTGCAGGAACTGGAGAATCGTCAAAGAGGGTTCTGACTGTGTGAAATAGATGGGGTTTTTGTCTAATATGTGGCTGAATTTTGTCCACTTCTGTGCACCTGCACTGTAGTTTTGAAGTAGGTGCTGAAGAAATGGAATGATAGTTATGTCACTTTAGGAGATGACTCGTTCAAATATGTGTTTCAATTCTCCTCTAAGTAAGTAACATCCCTGGTACCTCTGTGGCCTTTAGATCAAAAGTCAGGAAGACTATCTCTGTTTCCAAGGAGACAAAAGCAGTCCAGACTACAAGAATGACAAATACTACACTGGAACTAAACAATGATTTTGACTCTTTGCAAAAAACATTAATCTACCTTTCATGTTCTACCAGATATGAAACTCCATGTGTTGCATGTGTAACATAAGCCTACCAGGCTTCTCAGACTGGTTTCAAAAGGCCATGATTCTGCCCAGTTTCTCTGGGCTAAATTGCTAGTGGTGAACCAGCAAGCCAAAGAAAGGAAAAATGAGAGCCTTAATCACTTATGCAGTTAATTATTGTCAGCTCCCCATCCCAGGTTTGCTCCAGACTGATCAGTGGCCATGCAGCCATTGAACCCTGAACCTTGGTTCAAAAGCATTATTAATAGAGTCTGGAGATAATTTCCAATAGACAAATGGGAATGCATTGGACTTTGTGAAATATGTCAGCGAAGGCTATCCCAGATTGCCTTTTTTAAAGGCCAGAGGATGGATAGACTTTAGTGTGTGCTCCTTATTAGTATTAAAGCAGCCTTTAGCAATAGTCCCTTGACATCTCTGTTACTGGTAGTTCAATTCCCAAATTACTCCTGCCGGAGAAACTGCTATCTGGCCAACAGCAATCCCAGCAAGACAACAGGTAACTCCAAGACAAGTGTGAAGCAATGGTCTCTGTCCCCAGCAATGTCCCCTGAGAAAACTTCCAACACATAACAGTTGACCTAACCATAGTGAAGACCATGCAGTTCTGTGCTTTTGCCATGCAATACCCTAGACATCGTTTCTGTATAGAAACAAAACCAGTATAGTACAGAAATAAACATGAAATTTTTAGGCTTTGTATGGGTTTATTCATCTTTAGGCTAATTGCTGCATGCACAGAAGAACCCTAGGCAGAAGGAGCAAATATCTGTAGAGGTTTTTATACTAGAATTTATACTAGAAGAAGCTGGAAAAGTTTTATTAACTGAGAAAAAAATTTTGATTAAAAATATTTGTCAGTGTTTTGCAAAATGAAATGAACCTCTGTTATTTTTCTTCATCCCTTTGCAGGTGAGCAAGGAGTTTCCATTTGCAGAAAAAAAAACCACCCAACCCTGTGTGTATGCAAAACAACTGTCTGGTGATGGCTTTGAACCAGCAGATAGAATAAGTGCATCCTGCAAGGATTGCAAAATGCTAGATTAAAATGTCCATCTTGGTGTGAGTAAGCAAGCAATGATGCTACTTTGCTCTACCGATAAATTCAGACTGTCTTGGAGATTGACCTGTTTATGCAAGGTGCTGAGAGAAAATATTGCCCTGGTTTTCCTCTCTCTCTTCCAGCAATGGTTACATATTAACTATTCCTCAGTCAGCAATGAGAAATGAAAGAAGGCTGCCTGTAATTTAACCTGTTTGTGTGGGTTTTTACTGCGCTGGCTGATCTTGGGAGCTGTTTAAGAAGTCTCAGGAACACTCTGTAAATGCATCAGCCTTGGTGAAGCCAACACATTTACAGGCATTGGAAGGGTTTTTCTTGGAAAGGTGCTGATACCATCTTCATCCTCAGAGGTTGTCCACAACAGCAGAAGCATGTGGAGGGTGGGCAGGTAGCAGCTCAGCCAGAGGGAGAGGAAGACTTTGAGCTCATTTTGGTGAGCATGCTGCACTTGGTGTCTCTAGAAAAACCTGCCTCACCACTGGCAGTTTCCAGTGTCCTCTACTGTCTGAACAGTGGACTATCAGAAAATTTGTTCTCCTGGTCATGCCTTCATCTCTGTGTGGATGTAGTGAATGTCAGGTTTTTTCTGTAATTTCAAAAAGGACCTCTGCACAACAACAAAATTACTTCAACAAAAATTGTTCTGCCTCATGCTTCACATGATCCAGAATACAAACCTGTCTGCAGGTGATAAAATGTTGTAGATTTACTTTTCCTGTTTAGAGAAGGAAAGAAGTGTCTGTACTGGTCTAGATCCTAATGAGAAAAGAATATAATCAATTTTCCAGGGATATTCCTTTACAAACAGATACTGTTGTAGACAGAGGAGAGGGAGAGGGTAAATTTTTAGGTAAACTGAAGTTGTGACTACATAATTCCACTCCTGTCATCTACTTCTGAATGAGATGAGTCTGATCCAGTTTTAGCTCCCTAAAGTCTATGTTTCTACTAAAAATACAAATAGAAAGAATCACCTTCTGAGGGTGTTTATCCCTCTCCGTTTTAAGAAGTCTGTGTGGCTTTGTTGAGACAGCTAGTGTGCACAAGGCAAATCTCACCCTGCCATATCTAGCCCCTTGGACTGGAAAGATTGGCAAGCTTAGGCATTTTTTCTAATTATTGAGTAGCATTGTACTCTAATATTTTTACAAATTACTGTCTTGCATAATTAACCTCTTGACCTAGCGGTTTTCAGAAAAGATATTTGTGCATGTGCAGCAAGATGAGGTCCTTGAAAGAATGAAGTCAGTTTTAAACTACTTGCTACAATTTATTCTGAGAATATGAATGGTGCAACAGGAAAGCAGTTGACTGACGCCTGTAGAGCTAAGTCACTTTTGCTATTTAAGTAAGTACTGCAATGAAAAAAAGCTTATGGAAAACATTCTATTCCAAACTGGTATATAGGATCTGGTTGACATCACTGTAAAGCCATGGATCTAGGATATGACAGGTACCAATTGAGAAATATCTTGCTTTCCTGTAAAGATGGTTCTTGCTCTGCATTGCTAAACTGTGCAAATCTGTGAGACCAGTGTAATATTCAGATTTTTTTTTATATGTAAAAACGCAGAATACAATCTGTTTTCTGTTCCAGCTTGCAGACAGCTTTAAATATCAGTGATCCCAAAGCAAGACTATATTGCAAAGCCACCTTGTAGTGCACAAGGATAACTAGTTTAAAAACTATGCATTAATACTTAGAATTTAAAATTAAACACTTCCTAGATTCAAATTATTGATATCAGATTTTCATTTAGAACACCAGGGGGAAAAAAACCAAAACCAAAACCAACAAACCAACTCAAATTATCCTTTGGCTAAGTTATCAAGTCACAGCAATAAAAAAAGGTCCTGCTTTCCTGACGCAAAATTATGCTGCATCATGAATCATTCAGCATTAAAACAAATCAGGCATTGGATAAAAGTTAAAATTCATGCTGGGCTGTAATGGAGGAAGAGTACTCAAACCCAATTCCCTTTAAATTGCCCTTCTGTTAGAGACATTAAAGTAATTCCTGCACTTGTGCAGACATGATGGATCATGTTGAGTGCAAATGTTTGGGGTTTTTGCAGTAGGAAGCCTGAGGTTTAAAGCTTTTCACCCTTAGCTCACTACATGATACAACCTTATTTTACAATTTTTTTTTTTTTTTAAATTCAATCAGATCCAAAACTTTCCAGAAAATTGTCGGTATTACACCAATATTTTCATGATTTTTAGCCATCAAGCTAAAGTGTAATTTAAACAATATCTCATTGCTAGTGATTTGTCTTTGTTGTGATACACTGGAGGTCTTGTCTGAAGGCACTTCACAGAGTCTCTGCCCCACTGAAATCACAACTTCTCAATGATATAGTTGGGCTGGAGAAAGATTAGAGCATATTAATTGTACTGCTGTAGATAAACCCACCAAACTACTGCTCTCAGTTCACAGGATTATTCTATAACAGATATAATGGAAATAAAATAGGATTTTGTTAGAAAAAAATACTATTAGTGCCGATAATAAATTATTGAAAAACTGCATGAAAAAATTAAAATCCAAGGCAGGATAATATATTTTTAAGTCGCTTTTGAATGCAGAGAAACAAAAGGCAAATATTCTAACTGTTGCACCTGGCAAGTTGCTTTCTACTTCCACTGAATTTGGTAGCAAGCTCCACTAGTTTAGTATGAGTATGGTCTATTCCCTGTATATTGGATGTTTGTGCCTGAATTTGGTCGGCTTCACTATACATTGCTGGTGATCAGATAAGTACCAAGGTTGTCTATTGATCTAAAGCCCAGTAATTGCTGGTGGTCATACTGGCAACTTGATTTTCTTCAGCAGAATTTAGGGACTAAGCCTTCTGATCTAATACTTCCTTTTTGTGATGATTTAAGTATGACTGTAGCCCAGTGAAGTCTTTATATACAGTGATCTTCTGTGTGCAGCACTTCTAGGGAACTGACAGCATCTCTTATTCCTTCTTCATGAGCTGTATCACTGGCACATCCTTCTGTGTAACAGTTATAAAGAAGGAACAAAGCTTCGTTAGCTAAACATAACTGCAATTCACTGCACCTTAAACTTTGGCTCAGATTCTTGGCTGTGACTCACAAATAGAGATCCCATGAAGAGGTTCTGGATCACTGTTAGTTGTTTCCATGAAGGTGAGAAATGGTCTTGCCTGTTTTTTTCTGGCCATGACAGTGTTATCCTTCCCATATGCAGCTTCTGGGTTATGTTCTCTTCTTGGCTAAGAGTGTACAGAAGAGCAAATTTGAATCCAGGCTTCCAAGTCATATTTGCTCATGGAAAAATCTAACAGAAGAGACAATATTCATTACTATGTGCATGTGCAGGGCCAGGGTAAAGAAGGAATGTTCTGGCCAGGCCTCAGCAAGCCTAAGGAACATGCACAGTAGTAGAGAGAGGTTGGAGTTTTTTTTCCTTTGAACTAGTCTGAGTCAGCTGCCCGGGGCAATTAAGGTTATAGCCTCTAATGCAGGCTGCAGTCACTCACTTGGCCTCCTGGAGAGCTCAGGGAGAGACAAACCTACCTGCTGGCCAGGGAGACTGCTGGGGGCTTCCTCCCTCGTCCTGGCTGCCAGCTGCCTGTTTACCTGCGGTGCTCTGAGCCTTGCTGCTGCCTTGGCCTGTCCTGGACCTGACTTCTTCCTTCTGGAAATCCTGCTCAACATCTTTCCCAATGCTGTGACACCACCAGGGGTGAGCATTAGGCACCAGAAATGACTCGGCAGCTATTGCAGGGCCCATCTCCAGCATGATGAACATTGAAATAGCATTAGTGACTTGGTAACTGATGATAGGAATGCAGAAAAGGAGCTTTTGCAGAAACTCAAGAAGATTACCCATTTAGAAAGAAATACTCTTTTCGTGAATGCAACAGAGGGAAATTTTAGCTTTTCACAAGCCTGCTAAATTCCCAAATCTCCGAGTGGTTTCATCAATGGTACTGTGGGTGAAAGAGAAAAATATGTACTTTTGTTTATGATGTCTCCAATGTATATGCATTACTGCTCTGAAATATTTTATCTTCCCAGTTAAACTGTATCAGTATATTTCTTCTGTTTTGATAAACACTAACATTTGTGCAATTGAGAATTAGGAACTCTAAATACAGTGTTTTCATTAGATTTTCAATCTGTAAACCTGACTCTACTACAAAGAACCTCCTTAGAATGAGAAAGTGACTGCTTAGAGAAACGTGTCATTTTTCTGCACTTGTCTATTTGATTACTATGGTCTACATCATTAAAATTCTCACAGAGTCCCATACCAAAGGAATTGAATAAATGCAGAGATATTAGCATGGTTATATTAAATTGCAACCATTTTACATTTTGATTTTAGTAAATGTTTTATTAATTACAATGATATCATTAATTTTTTGTGTTGAGGCCAATCTATACAGCATGCTTTTCTCCATCAAGCGGAACTTGGGAATGCTGCTCTGTATTGTTGACAAGAGCAAAGCTGTAAAAGCATAAATGTTTGATACAGCTCTGCAGGGAAATATATTTCTACTTAGCTGTTTTTTCAAAGTTATAATGGAAGAGCAATTCCCTGTTAAGTTATTCTTTTTTGTCACAAATAGCAAACATAAGCCTTCATTGCCATTCCATTAGCAGCATGGTTAAAAGAGCAGCCAGGTTGTTTTGCTTTTTTTCTACTCTAACATATTTTTTCCCTCCTTAGACTTGGTTGGTGGAACTTTTATTTTGTTTAATTGTTTTGCAAATAGAACACTTTGCCTGCTTGCAGTCCTTGGTTAAAAGTGGTGGAGGTGGTGGGTTGGAAGTGACTTGAAATGGGGGATTAAGCTGAGTTCAGGGAACTGGAGTTCAGGAATGCAGAAACAAGTCTTCTGGGATTTCCAGAGCAAACCTTGTTTTCTGCACAAAATTGCCTGAAATCCAGGCTGTCAGCCCACCTCGGGGTGAAAGCACAATGGACCTGCTGTGCTGTGAGCAGGATAATTGTTAAGAACTGGAGCAGGTGGCAGCACAGGCTGAAGATTCATCATGGCAGGGAAGGAAACGAGTTGATCCCACTGCCCTGTGGAGAGGAGCAGTGAAGGAAAACACAGCACTCTCCTTCTGCATGAGCAATTGGAGAGCCAAAAGCCAGCAGCTTGTGTGACAGCTGGTGCTGCTAGTTGTCCTGGAGGGCAATGCTGGTCTCCTCCTCTCCCCAGCTCTGGACTAAGCTCTAATTAACCAGGCAAAAAAGAGCTTTGAGCAACAGTCTGGAAAACATCCCAAGACCCAAATGCTGAGATAATTTTTTTATAAGTGGCTAAATTAAAACTAAAGCAGAGGGAAAATATTTTTACAGTTTGGGATCTCTCATACCATGTGGCCTTTGATGAAAGCAGCAATGATGAGTTTTCTGTGAGCAGTTAAAATAAGGAACCAAAACGTTGTTCTCCTTTTCAGTGTCTATGATTACTTATTTGTTTTCACTTTTTTCCCAGTTGTGACTTCTGCTGGCTTTTGTACAAGTTAGTTTTAATATTTAACCTATCTGTCCATTTTAAAATTAGAACCACAAGTGAAAATAAGAACATTATATGTGTGCTAAAAGAAAGGAAAAAGGAAAAAAACCTCCAGTACTACTTGGTACTCTCATTTGTAACTACATATGCTATTTTCTCAAGAAGCAGATATTTCAGCACACTGAGAAAAAGTTTCTAGTTATAACTTTCACTTTCGTTTTCTGAGAGGTTTAGGATATTCCTAAAAGTAATCCTTTCAAAATTTAAAAGGTCTAGTTTGAGGCATGTGCTCCATATGATGGTATGTGTGTTCATAGTTTAAATACAGCACAAATAGAGGGGCAAAAAAGAAGTAGACAGAATTCTTCTTCCAACTTAATTAAGAAAGAAAGCACTCTGCATATTGTTACAATGTGAAAACAAAAACCTCTTGTAGTGGGGTATAAGTTCAAAATTGATTTGCTTTAGAATGGCTAAATGTTTCCAATGTAGTATTGATGATGTTCAAGCTCAAATAAACAGAAGACCTTTGATTTTATTAAATTCACATAATCTTGGTTTTATGACTGTTTTCTCACATACACAAACCAGCATGCCTGCTACCAAAAATGTTTATTGTGGCCCATAGCAATAATTCTTTTCGTGCTGGCTTTTTAGTACTGGGACCTTGCTTTAAAAATCCAACCCACCACCTCACCAAGAAAAAGAGTCTTAATTTGTTACATAAGTATTTTTATGAAGTCAGGCCTTTTAGTTTTATAAAACCTTCAAGGTAGCATTGCATAACTTCCGTGAACACAAACAAAGCAAATTGCAAACTGAGTGCGTTCTTTGTTTTGTAATCCTAGTTATCTGAGGGTATCATAGATACAATGAACAACATATACAATGTTTCAGAGATAAAATGTTTCACAGGTATGATGAATATTTCACTCCAGAGAAAAGTGTTCACATATTGCTTAGGGTTCAGTGAAGGCTTTCTCCATAGCTAAAAGGATCTTACCAGGACAGGCAGGCATCCCTTAGGGACTTAGTGACTAGCTTGGGAGGGGCATTGAAGAAATCCTTCTGGTGATTGTACAATCTGCCCTAGAAGGACAGACCTTCCTGGAAAAGTCTGTGGCAGAGGGTTTTTACTCTGTCAGCCTTTTCTGCCTCTTTCATTACTGTTTCCTCCATTCCCTCTCTTTGGGTTTGAAATCAGACATGAGTTTCCAGCTCAGGCAGCCTCATCCTCTGCCTCATCTGCTTGATTTCCTGAATACTGGGATGGATTTCTTTTTTTTTTTTTTAACTTATTCTTTGAGGAAATATATTGTCCTTAAGCATCAACCAACTCTCCTGAACTTTTGGTGATTTGGTACTCACAGAATCCTTCCTGCCTTTGCGTCCCCTGAACAAGGAAAAGTCTGCTCTGGACTCTGACATATTTATTTCAGTACTTGGCTTCCTTACTACCCGCAAGATCTTCCAGATGGGACTATTCCAACATCTCATGGATAATCATTGCAGCCAAAATTGCCAGATTGTTACATCCTTGACCTGTTATGTTTGTAAACATCCTGCTTTTATTGGTCTGGTCTGCACATTTGTTGAAAAGCAGTTTCCAGCACAAACTAGAAATATCTATTAATTGTAACCAACAGAATATTAGAGGCTCCCATGAGCACTAAAAAAAAAAAAAAAAAAAAAAAGATTCTGGTTCTTGATATGGTGGTCTGTAGCAGATGCCCACCAAGATGTTCTGCTTGTTGATCTCCTGGATCAGATTCTGACTCTTTGTCTATGGACATGAGTCATGCCTCCCATCCCAGAGAATTCTGCATCTGAGCCACTGTTTTGCACAGAATATACTTGTCCCACTCACCCTCCCTGACTGATCTTCCTGAAGAACCCTCATCCAACCAACACTCCAACTTTGTGCTGACTCACAGTGTGTCATACAGATGTTGGGTTTTTCTGCATTGTTTGTGTTTCCAGTGTATGAGATCATCCTGATCATCCTCCTTTCTTCTTGTGATTGTGGCCCTTACTGTTTCACTCCCTGAGCTCTTCCACTCATCACTTGCTCTGTTGTCTGTAGCCTTTAATCTCCATCTCCCAGTGAAGACAGAAGCAGCTGTTGATTAGGGCAGAATTGGTCCAGCTGATTTCTTGTTGGTTGTATTTGAACTGTCGGGTAATTTCACATGGGCAACCAGGATATTTTTTTGAAGTATCAAACTGAAACCTGGGGGGGAAGGGAAGATATATGTATATCTATCTATCTATCTATCTATATAGAGATAAAATATATTATATATATTATATTTATATAATTTGAAGAACCCCCCAAAATCATTAAGACCTGGTTAAAAATGGCAAAATAGTTGCATTGCACAATAATATTTTTTTTTTCTGCAGAGACCATAATGGAAGCAGAAATTTATCTTCAGTAAGAAAATATGTTGCTCTCTTGGCTATTAACAAAATATTCTTCATCCTCTGTAGTTGTGACTCGCATACAAACGGTATTTCAGTGAATCACTGTTTCTCCTGGCTTTAGGAGGGAGCTTTGCGCGGCGGCTCTGTTTGGTTCGCCGGCGCTCGGTGCGTGTCGGTGCGAGGCCGCACGGTGGAGGCAGAGCCGTGCTCTGCCCGCCCGGGGCCGTGCCACGGCCGCCAGACGCCGCCGCTGCCTTCGCAGGGCTGTCCTTGCAGCCCGAGAACTTTTGCTATAGATGGTCATCACTGAGACATTGTGTCTGTTTATGATTAGGATTTATTGAGAGTAAAACTCAAAAGCACTGCCCTCCCACTGTTGGCTGGCTTGGATCTGTATGAAAACTGAAAAGATCCTCTGAAAAGAGCCATGAAAAGATCAAATTTGCCCCTTCTTTGTCCTAAACAAGTGTAAAGTCAGAATTGTTTTGGTTTGAATCAAATTCTAAGTTAACCTTAGAAATATTTTTTCTCTAAAAAGCCAAAGCTGTGGAAGAACTAATCAGCAAAAGGTTAAGACTCAACTCCCTGGCACGGCTGATAGTTTCCCCTGTGGAGAGCCCCGAGCAGTTTTGGGGATGGGAGAGCCCCAAATAGTTCCATTCTCTCTGCCTGAGGGGTTCTAAACTATTCCTTCCTATAATGTAGTTTATTGCTTTAAGCACTAGCCTGTATTCTCAGGATGAATGAATGGTTTAATGTTTCTTAAGTGGAATATAAATAATTGATTCTTGCTGCCATACATGTATATTTCCAACTTAGTGATTTAAGCCTTTTCTGTTGTTCCTTGCAGGAATACTAGAATGAAAGAAAAATATCTGCATGTGTTCATTTCATATTACCAAGGAATAATTAATTGTAAATAAAAGCCATGTGGCTAAATTTTGCCTTCAAATATAAATTTAACTCATCAAGACTCTCAGCAGACCTTAGAGTTACAGCTTTGATCTGAGGGGGAAAAAAGACCTTCATTTGTTAAAAGTGCTGGAAAAGAATAGATAGGCATTTGAAGAACTATGGGGGTAAAAAAGGGATAAAGAATATAAAAAAGGAGCTTTTGGGAGGCATTTCTTGCCTGCAGAGAAGTTCAGGCTTAAGTTTTTGCATCATGAGGTTTCACAACTGCTTATATTGTTTGAAGTATGTTTTCAGAAGTGACGCTTTGTTCATCATCAGAAAATCCCCATAAATTCTCATAAAATAACAGAAAGCAACAAAATCTCTAAAAATCTGTCATGCCAGATAATCATTCCTGCTATTAATTCCAAGTTGATTAATGACTTTGATTGTACCCTTAGAACTATTCTTCTAGCATTGAACACTTTCTTCTACAAGATTATAGGAAGATTGAGTGTGGCCTGGAAAGATTTTTTTCCAGTCTTTACTGTCTTAGATAAAAATATCAGTAATATACATCCAGAAATACTATTATTTTTTCAAAAGAAAGCATGGAGTCCTAATTCTTCAGAAAACATTTTGAAAGAAACTTTCACATATAAAAACTATTTTACTTTTTTTATCTACTGTCATTTTCAGTAAAGATTATTGTAGTTTCTGATGGATTTTCCCATTTTTAATTCAATGCACGGCTTTGACAAAGAAGAAGTGATTTGTTTCAAAAACCATTCAGTGTAAAAAGAGTTGGTTGTGTCTTTTTTTTCCTATTGTGAATTATTTCATTCTGAACCAAAACCATCTACAATAATGTCTCCTGGTCTCTGGATCAGTCTGGAACTGATGTGCCAGGTGAGTGTCTTACTTCCTTGTGAAACTACAAATTCATCCAGCTTCTGGAAGTTTTATTTGACTCTGGATCCAGATTTCAACATTAAGATGTGAGGCATTTTTAAAAGTGAAAGATTGAGACTTAGAACACTTCTGAGCATCTCTCAAAGGCCACGTTTATCAAATGCTTTCAGAATACGCCCCTCCCTTCCGTAGTACCCTGAAAGTTGCCAATTGGGCTATTAGAGCAGAAGTTGTCTGGTTCTTGAAACTGTTTTGATCCTCTCCCCTACTTCTCCCTGCCTCCCCTGCCCTGCTTCATTTCATCACACCCCAGAAACATTATAAGAAATTTGAAAGAGATTCCATGGCGTAATTACTTTTTGGAAGTTCTGGACTGTGAAGTGAACAGGTGAACAGGTTTCTTTCATTTCAAACTCTGCAATTCTATCCATATATTTACATATATGTGAGTTTGCATTTAAATATAGGTATATAATGTATACAACCACATATAGTAAAATTACTCAAACTTAGGATAATCAGAATAAATGTTTATAGTATTTTATAATATAAATAAACATTAAGTATTTGTATTTGCATTATTAGAATCAGTTATTAATATATTTTAAAAAATGTCAGATATTTTTCTTTGCAAATATCTTATGATGAAAATAACAGTTTGTAACTTGTGATAGGTGATAAGCTGTAAATAGTGGTTGTGGTGCTGAGTTTTCCCCCTTTGATGCCTATAAAAAATTAAATGTAATTTCTTCCTTTAACTGACTTCCCCCAAAGAGATGAAAGTGTGATTAAAGCAAACATGCTTAGTACTAAGTTTTTTTTTTTTCTTTTAAATTAAACTGACAAAGTTCTTACTGGAACTTGGAGAACTTACATCTATTGCTATATGCAAAACACATGAAAGATTAAATATTTAACCAGTCTACTTTCTTAAAGGTTTTAGCCATAATATCTGCTTTCAGAAGGAAGTGTATTAAGTAGGTTTAATCTTAGACATGACAAAATGTAATCCTGCTGGTTTCTATTATCTGATAGTGTGTTCAGTTGGGTAAGAGATGGTCCACCAAAACGCATTGCCTTTCACAGCCTTGCCCCTGGCTTCTGCTCTTTGATTTTGTTCAGCCACATGTTCCCCAAGTCAGCAAAACCCTCTCATCAGACTTCCAAGTTGTATATTTGTATTTCTTTATATTTATGTGCATATATGTTGTAGTGGTTTTGGTTTGCCAATTTGAGATTTCCCAGCCAGACACAGAGGAAACTGCCAGCAGCCTCTCCCAAAACATCACTTCTGTGATGCAAAACCAGCACATATGTTTAGTTTATATATTTGTAAAAGGAAAAAACCCAGGGTCTTAGCACTGTTAATTTAATGATTGTGTAACTGAAGTGTGGTATTGTGTTGATGTCAATTGTCAAATGAAGTGTAGGTACAAGAAAGACATCACTTTAACACCATTTTTATCTCAATCCTATTTTAATCTCTCTGCTGTTGGACTCAGACTCCAGAATATGAGACAATTGCAGACAATCTAATGAAGCATGTAATTATTTGTACATGTAAGTATGTGTGTTCTGACATATGCGTGTATACATGCAATTAAAACATCACATTTCTGCATGTGAACTATGTGAAAATAGTTCTTTTCCTGTTTCAATATCCTTTGACAAAGTAATATTATGTCGTTAATATATTTTAAGGGACTGCTTTTGGGCAAAGAGTAGAAGTACATGATATTTTTCAAGATATTGTACTTGCACTTGGCCTTGTATTTTGTGGACTATGTTCTGTTACACAGCAAATCCAATAGAGAAAAGTATTTTAGAGGGCATGCATATTTTTGTCATAACGGATGAGAGACATTAATCGTACACCTGCTGATGCTTCATTATGCTAAAAATGAAGGATAGAAAATATTTTTGGATCAAGAACCAACTTGGTCAGGATATGTTCTTTTTAGTAGAACTATTCTTGTAATTTAAAACCTTCATTTATGTAACATGATGATCATGTTAGCAAAGAGCTTTATCTATCACAGAACCATGAAAGCCACCTGAGAAGTGTGAGAAGTGTATGGGAGCTTGAGACAACAAAGCTCTTGGATTACTGCTAGAATCTAGCTACCCAGGGTGTCCAAATATTTCCTTTCTTCTTTGTGCTCCTTGTCGTGGCTGTATCTGAACTCTTTTATTCTGCAAAAAGAGGAACATTCCCAGGGATTCCCAAAAAGACAGAATTTAAAAACTAATTTGGAAGTCCCACTTGCAAATTTCAGATATGCCAAAAGCTGGAAGAAGAAAGCATCAAGCTCCACAAGGAATAGGAAAACCTCCAGCATAGAAATTAGTCCCTGCTGACAATGGAGATAGGAAAAGACAAATTATAGCTTGACAGGGAATGGCACAAATGAGATCAGGATATGCTGATGTCTGTTTTTTGCCTGACTAATGAGTTTTCTTCCCAGCTGCCTTTTTCTCCACCAGTTTGAGAAACAAAAGGAAGGTTTTGATGTATGATCTGATTTCTCCACAGTCTTAAGGACTCGGGGAAAACTACAAGGCAAAGCAGCAAAAGAGAAGGGAACTGGAAACAATTATTGATGCTACCAATGTACTAAAATTAAGAATATGTTTTGGGGTTTCTGCATTTTGAGTATTTTCTTTTTGAGACATGTTGTTGACCAGCATTTTCCTAGCATATAACATGTCCCATAAACTTAATAATTCATTCTGCTGTGTATGATAAATGGCTCATCTGATCACTCATGTTGTTTCTTACTGAAGTACAGAAGTAGGATGCTGTCCTAGGTTAATAGACAACAACCCACCCCATTCATTTAGTCAGTGACTGCTGCTTAACAAATGCTTCAAGTCTGAGGTGTTGGCATGTGGTCCATTTTTCTTTGGGTGTTCACATATGTAATTAAAATTCAATATAATAATTATCCTTTTGTTTTCTTAATAGTTGTGGTGGCTTGACCTTGGCTGGCTGCCAGTTGCCCACCAAATCACTCTCTCACTCCTCCCTCCATCAACAGTATGTAGAAGAAATAAAAAAAATGGAGAGAGAAAGACAGTGAGATCACCTAGGAAATACCATCATGGACAAAACAGACTGAGTTTGAGGAAGATTAATTTCATTTCTCGCCAATTAAACAGAGTAGGATAATGAGAAATAAGAAAAGATCTGCAATCACTCCCTTCTTTCCAGGCTCACTTTCACTCCCAATTCTTCTGTCTCCTACTTCCAAGCAATGCAAGGGAATGGGAAAAGGAAGCTGCAGTCTCTGCCACTCCTTCCCTCTCACACTCTTTCGCTGTTCCAGTTATATACAAATGTCTCCCAAATGGGTTTCTGCATTTCTCCAAGAACTTCTCCAGCCTGGGTCCTTTCCATGGGGTGTAGTCCTTCAGGAGCAGACTGCTGCAGTGTGGGCAGTCACAGGGCACCACATCTGTCAGCAGCCCTGCTCCAGTGTGGTCCCTCCATGCGCTCACATCTTCCTTTGGAGCACATCCACCCGCTCCAGCACTGGGTCCTTCATGAGCTGCAGGTGGATCTCTGCTCCGAGTGGACCTTCAGGGGCTGCAGGAGCCCAGCCTTGGCTCACCACAGTCTGCACCACGGGCTGCAGGGGAATCTCTGCTCCAGCACCTGCAGCACCTGCTGCCCCTCCTTCTGCACTGACCTTGGTGCCTGCAGTGTTTTCTCTCACATATTTTCACTCCTCTCTCCCAGTTGCTCTTGTGCAGCATTTTTTACCCTTTCCTAAATATTCTAATATGTACATATATTCTAATTTCCTAATATATGTCACAGAGACACTACTGACATTGCTGATGGACTCAGTTTTGGCCAGCAGTGGGTCCAACTTAGACTCAGCTGGAGCAGGCTCTGTCTGGCATATGGGCAGATGCTATTATTCTTTCACAGACACTACTCCTGCAGCCTCCCTGCTACCAAAACCTTAGCAGGTAAGGCCAAAACAATGGCACATGTAATATCTTAGACAAAAAAAAACCCAAACAGCCCCCAAAAACAAACAAACCAGAAAAAAAAAAAAAAAAAGAGAAAAAAGAAAAGAAAAAAAAGAAAGAAGAAAAAAAAAAGAAAAAAGAAAAAAGAAAAAAGAAAAAAGAAAAAAGAAAAAAGAAAAAAGAAAAAAGAAAAACGAAAAAAGAAAAAAGACCCCATCAAACCTGAGAGGATACTAACAGAAGAACTGATTAGGAGGCCTCAATCTCCTGGAAATAAGCAGCTTTTTTTTGTCTCCTGAATTCCAGCAGTTGTAGACACGGCTTTTTTGATGGCTAAAATAATATTTAGTTTGATATTTGGCTAGTAGTTTGTACCAGCAAACTGCAGCACTCATCTGCAAACTCTCCACATAGATCACAGGCACTGAACAGGCGCTCCTTTTAATTGTCCTTTTTCCCCAGAAAACAACTAACTTTAGCTAAAATTGTGTGAAAATGCAGCAAGATGTTACTGGTTACACTGGTTGTTACTGAACTCCTGCTGGAAAGGCTTCTACTGATCCCTCATTCTAACACTGCCTTTGGAAAATGAATGTTTTTATTGCTCACCAAGAGGAATGTTGTAATTAAAGGACTAAGTGCTGTACTTCAGCCCTTGCTTTCCACTGGCAAGAAGAGATAAGGCAGAGCAATGAAGAAGGCTAACATGGTTAATCTTATCTTCACTTTGGGAAATGTAGTAATTTATGATGTAGCGAATAAGAACTGGTTTTGCTTTCTCTACTTGTATGCAATATTTAGCAGCAAACAGCTGGATGGCGCCCAGATGTTGGCAAGCAACAACACCCCCATCATTCTTCCTTCAGCCCTCCACAGGTCTCCAGGTTCCTCTTTCTTTCTGCACATCAGTCTCCCTGCTACCAGCACAATTACAGCTCCCTTTTCCATCACCACGGGCAAAGGTCAAAGCTTAGAACCAACAGTTAAGGACTGCTCAAATGGTGGGGAAGCTGCTTCTAGATACCAAAGGATGAAAGTTTGCTTTTCTTAGTAGATTTTTTATCTCAATGTCAGTGGGATTTGGGCAAGTGCTCAAGTGCTTTTCTGAGCCAAGGCTTGCATTCATAATTAAATTTGAAGACATTTGTAGTTGCAAGTTGTTAGTTCAGCTTGGAGGACTCCTTGATATTTAAATGCAAACTTCCAGAAAAAAACATAAAACTCCAGGAATTTAACTTAATCTTATAGAGCCTTTATATTTATAAATAGACAAAAGACATTGCCTAAACACACTTCTGCATGAGCAGAATGAATTTGCCTGCTGTAGTGCATGCAGGTAGATTGAATGATGTTAATGAAAATAGTAATCAAAAAGGAAGGTCTCTTTTAAACTGCTAAATATAATTTTACTAACCGTTTCTAGCAGCTCAATTGATGTTTTTCAGCACTTTAATTTGTGTTTGAAAACACGAATTCTAAATAGTTTCACTGTGTGACCCTGTGGTTTTCAGAAATCAGTGGGAATGAATGAGGAATCACCTCTTTCTCCAGGCCAGACAGCAGCAGCTGCAGTCAGCGGGACCACTGTAGCTGGATCCCTTCAGTTATTTTTTTAAAGGTGACTGGCAGGGCACCATTGGAGATGGCATCAGACTCTGGAACAAGCTCTTCCCCAGCTTGTTCCAAAGCATGCTGAATTTGGTGACCTTCTTGGGCATGCTGCAAAGGACATCTCTGACAGGACAGAACTTTCTCGATTTGGCTGGCTAGATTCCTGGTGAATTGATCACTTAATTCTTCTGAGATTCCATTTAAGTGTTAATTATGTTAGAGTACCTCAGATCTGAGATAGGCATCTTCCTTTCCTTTTTATTTTGTATTTTTGTTGGTTTTTTTTTCTTTGTATTGTTATTTTAAAGTGGATGGGGATTAGTTTGAGTGTTTTGCTGAATCTCAGTGAAGATAAATACTGTATTATCTGTTACTTTAATGTTATTTTGGTACTATGTAGAAGAAATTACAAGACTAATTCATTTTTCTTTTTGACATGCCCCAGAAAAAGTGGTTGTTTTACAAACTTCAAACTTTGTACAAAAGAACAAGAAGAATTTTGCTATTTACTAAAATGTGGACAAAGTAGGAGAACTTAAAATCTGAAGCTAAGACATTCAAGACACTATTTGAAATTCATATGAAAGGAAACTCGGTACAACACTTAAGTGAGAAAAAATAAGATTGAGAAATCAGTATTTTGGCTAGTTAAAAAAGGAGAGAGCTTGCTCCTCATTGTATAGCTAATACCTAATAATACTAAGATTTGGGGAATATTTTTTTCTGGTTTTAATTAATGTCCTGCAGTTTTTCACTGCATAGTTTTATCAGTTCTCATAGGTTGTCCTTGGCCCAGGTATCACACGACTTTAAATTTAAATAGAACGCAGCACCCTCTTGGTCTATGATTTTTTTTTTAAGCTCATTACATTCAGTTTGCAAGGGTAACCCTGAAACACCACAAATTCTTTAAGGGGCTGACTGCCCCCCAGCTCAAGTGACCATGTCCTGAGTGACTTTTGGCCAACACCCCTCTGCAGGTGTGAGCGCCAGCCCTGGCCCACGTCATGCATCCCTGAAGCCTGGGTGTGGGAATCCATGCTAACACCAAGCTTGCAAAACCCAGTTTGTAATATGTTTTGCAAGATCATGCTCCTCAGAAAACTCAGGGGAGAAACAGCTCCTTATTTTCTTGTTCTCTCTTCTGTTTTTCAAGCATGTAGGCAAGCCAACAGAGGTGAAGAAATAATTCTGTGAGAGTGTGAAACCTCAGGAGCTGTGAAGTGCAATGATACTACAACTGCCTCAAGAAATCCCTAAATCACAGATATGTAGGGCTGGAAGATTACTGGGGGAAATATTGTTATATTCTTCCTCTCTTTTTATTCTCTGATCATTCATTATCAGCCACTGTCAGAGGCAGGATGCACTGAGGTGAACCTTTGATCTGAGCAAGTAAGGCCATTTATGTTCAACCGTGCTCTCTAAGCAAATGCTGGGAATTGCTCTAATATCAGTGTACACTGCTGCAGCTGAGCAGATTTTGGAATAGTAACCTTGCTTTGCCATTCCCTATATTGTAGTAAACTTAACCTTTTATCATAATTTTTATATGTTGCTTGAGTACATAGTTGGACTCATCACATCACCAGGTATATCTGTTTCTTTTACTGTATGTGGTTGTGACTGTTCTAGGCAAGAATGGTATTTTTAGTGCATGCTTGCCCTCAACCTGTACTGTAATGTACCAAGGTCATATTTATAACAAATACTGCATAATGCTCCTAAAATACTCTGTGTAAATTGCACATTCACAGGGTTTTTGTACAATGATTGCTTTGCATAAGTTTGTAAAGAATCAGCATGCAACAAATCTTTTACTTGTGAAATTGCCTTTCTTCTTGCTAGTCATCCTTTTGACACATAAATGATCATTTTAGTTTTTTTAATAATAGTGCTGCACCATTTACTTCTACCTAAAATGATTTCACCAAATAATAGTCAACTTTTAACAGTCTTCGTAGGTGATTTATGAAATAGTGGTTTGAATGTTCTTTGCATTTTGCAGTTTATCCCTTTATTCAAAGTATTTCATCTTGATTCATTTGGACTATTTTTATTTTACTTATTTTTTGTGCTTTAATCCATTCATCTGCCCACCTAGTACATAATAGGGACTTGGTTGTTGTCAAGGAGGTAACTACAAACTCCAGGATTTCTAAATATATAGCAGACTTCAAAAACACATCTGTGACCACAGTTGACTCCTGGGATCCCAGTGCCTAGAAGCCACAAAGTCTTAGCAACACATTATCAGTAGATAGGATTTGTAACTTTGCAAGGGATTAATGAAGACCTCTAGAGGTATCAAATGCCAAAAAGGACTAAGATCTGAACTGACTCATCCATGTAAAGATCTGAACCAAATTTTGTACTCACCCTGTCCTACATTATAAACTATAAGACAATCACCTTTCCTTTAATTGCCATTGCTTTCAGATTCAAAGTCAATGAAGAAAGTGAACATTGTGGCTTAAGGCATAGCTTTGGTTTCAATAGACAATATCAGGGTTTTTTAACAATTCAGAATTAAATATATCTATACCTATATATATTTAAGAAAAAATAATATAAAAGGGTTTAGAATTGGGTAATTGATGATTCACTACCCTCTCCCACTGGTGATAAGGCAATTTTCTGACTTCCTCTTGTGCTTAGATTTCTTCTCTTGTTCTTGTCGTTTGTAAAGGTGCAACCAGCTTTGAGGAGGAAAGAGAATATGTGACCAGGACTTAGAGCTTGTTTCACAGTGTGCTGAGTCACAATGCTGTCTTTTATAGCAGTGTTGCCTTTGAGATGTTCGTTTTTTCATCTGCAGCAGTTTTCATGAATAAATTACTTTAAAAAACCCCAGTGAATTTGTGAAAAGGTCTTTTTGTGCCCTGTAATTATCTCATAGAATTTAATCTGGGAAGGTACTGCCGAAAATGCTTAAAGCAATGAAGTAGACAATGTTTAACTCATGCTCATTTTTAAAACAATCTGTTTTCTGATACTTACAATAATGATGAGGTGTATTTTTAATATATTGTGTATTGTCCATGCTTGAATATTCTTTCTCTGACAGGACCATTATTCTACCTCAAACTAGCAGAATGAGGGTTTTTCACTTGTTAAAAATTAAATTGCTATTTTCTAGCTCCTATAACAAAGGAAACAGCCCTGGAATTTCACTTTTTAAACAACAGAGCTCCGTATGAATAGAAAATTAAAAATAAACAAACCACCCTAGTGAATATCTGTCATGTAAATTTTAATTTGGCACTTTGAAGGCTTGATACATAATTTTCATACTATGAAAACTACCTACTTAAAAGATACTTATTTATATTACAATAAGTGCTAAGCAAATTGAAGGTTGTACTAGTAGTTCTATTATAACGAGGTGGTTTCAGAAAGTTGTAAATTAAGTTTCCTATATCTTTGAGTGTGAGAATGCAGTTTTTTTTTAATGTAGGTATAATTACTGAAATCATCTTCAGATGCTGTTAGGTTCTGCCACTTACCTCCGTTATGTGACATCATATATCAGTGCTTTTTGGAAGACAATTACTTAATTGGTTGTGGTGATAGTTGATTTCTATTTCCCTCCAGATAAAGATCATTATGAACTGCCTTTTTTGAGCTCCTTTGTTCCACGAGACTTTTGCATTGAACAAGGATTGGCAGAAAGCTGTGACTACATTATAGCTGCTATCATCTACATCTTCTTCCCCATGCCATTTAACTGGCAATCAAAAGGCAGATCTTCATAGAACCTGGGATTTAGTCCACCCAATCTAATTTTTTTTAGCTACTGTTAAATTATGCAAGCTGAAAGAAGGATGGCATAAACCGAAACAGTTTTCCTGTATTATTGACTTTATTTGTGCAACTTGAAGACAGAAGATGAGAATTCTTCAACATCATCAAAGTTTGGTACTGTAGAGAGGATTTCCATGTCTCACTAACATCCACAATGATGAGGTCATGGATTATCTTAAAAGTTGTGAATGTTGGAAATTAACATCCATGGAGTCATAAACAAGGAAGTTTAATACAATGAGTAATAGGCCATCATTTTAGAAACCCAGCCTTCACTTCCACATGGACAATTCTGCCCATTAAGACACTACTGTGCATTTATTATCACTAATCTATGCTTATGCAAGTAGTGCATAGACCACACAACAAGGATGAAAAGGCAGACAAAATATTCTGTAAGCAGCTGGGAGAAGACTCACAATTGCTAGCCTTTTTTCTCGTGGGGGACTTAGAGATGTCTGCTGGAAACACAATACTGTGAGAGGGGACAGTCTAGGAGGTTCCTGGAGAGTGTGGAAGAAGGGCCAGAGGGAGTATCTAGGGAACTATAGGCCTGTCAGCTTGATCTTGCTGCTGGGGAAGGTCATGGAGCAGGATCATCTTGAGTGCCATCATCTAGAACGTGCAGGACACCAGGGAATCTGGCTCAGCCAGCCTGGGTTTGTGAAAGGCAGATTCTGGTTGACAAAACTGATCTCCTTATATGAGAACAGACCTGTGGATAAGGGGAAGGCCATGGATATGTCTACCTGAACTTCAGTAAAGCCTTTAACATCATTTCCCACAGTATTCTGGAAAAACTAGCTTCTCATGATGTGGGTGGGGGTTTTGTTCACTAAGGTAAAAAACTGTCTGGACTCAAGGGGCCCAGAGAATGATAGTGAAAGATGCTACATCCAGTTGGTGACTGGTCACTAGTGGGTTTCCAGAGGGCTCAGTACTGGGGCCATTTGTGTTTTATATCATTATCAATGATCCAGATGAGGGTGTCAAGGGCACCATCAGTCAGTTTGCAGATGACACCAAGCTGGGTGGGACTGTTGATCTGCTGGAGTGTAGGAGGGCTCTGCAGAGAGACTTGGACAGGCTGGATAGAAGTGGCAAGATCAATGACATGAAGTTCAACAAGACCCTGTGCCAGGTCCTACACTTTGGCCACAATAATCCCATGCAGTGCTACAGGATGGGACAGAGTGACTGGAAATTGGCCCAGTGGAGAAGGACCTGGGGATGCTGGTTGACAGCAGCTGAACATGACCCAGGGTGTGCCCAGGTGGCCAAGAAGACCAGTGGCATCCTGACCAGTATATAGCACTTGTGTGGCCAGCAGGACCAGGGCGGTGATTGTCCCCCTGTACTCAGCACCAGTGAGGCCACAGCTCCAGTGCTGCATTCAGTTCTGGGCTCAGTTCAGGAAGAACATGAGGTGTTAGAGTGTGACCAGAGAAGGGCCACAAGGCTGGTGAAGGGTCTGGAGCACAAGTCCTGTTAGGAGCAGTTGAGGGTATTGGGGCTGTTTAGCCTGGAGAAAAGGAGGCTCAGGAAAACTTTACTGCTCTCCACAGCTGCCTCAAAAGAGGTTGTAGTGAGATTGGGGGGTTGGTCTATTCTCCCATGTAGCAAGACAAGACTCTTGTGAACAAATATTAGCAATTATGTTTGAACTTTAATAAACTTATAACCTATTTCACAGAACTGTTACATGTATTCAGTGTCTTACAGTAATTAAGTGCAATGCAAGATGACTAAATATCATCTGTCAAACTCAGTATAGTTGTTTATTCTATTATTGTCTATTCCTAAGTGTGTCACATAATGTGAGGTGATGTGGAAGCACAGAATAAATAAGAGTTCTCACCCTGAAGAACTCGCTCTTCCATTTCCATGTAACACAGCCACACAGGAGAAACTGCAAGGAAACAATGAGATCACACTGAATGGCAATGATCTTGGCATATCAGCAACTTAATCTAAATAAAGTTATTTTCCTATGCACTGTGACCAAATATAAACAAAAGACTAAGGGCTGCATTCTGTGAGATATTTCCCTGGAAAATAGAGGGAATTGCAATGGTGGTGTAAATGGTAACATAAAACCACAAAAGTCTGTTTTGGAAATGCAGGTGGCCAGAGTGCTTTTTCTTTGGATGCAAAGTTTATTGACCTAGAAAGTTAAGCAGAAAATTTCAGTAAATATTTTGGGAAGAGAAGAAAAACAGAGGCAGAAAAAATATTGAAAAGGTTTATTTGGACTTTTTAGGTTAAATTCAGAAGGATATTTAAGAGGCATTCAAGCAACAGAAACCTTTGTGTTCACTAGGTATGACACATACAATCCTTGTGCAGACAGAGTTTTTCCTCAATTCACCTTGTAAATGAATGATGAATGAATCATTCTCTTTTATTCTTTTTTTCCTTCATCTAAAACAGTATTTACTCTTCTATCAAAATGCAAGGGTTAAACTGAAAGACATCCAAGAATATCACATAGTCTAATGGCAAAGGCTGTTCCAGCAATGTGATAAGAATGATGACACTGGTGGTCTGCATAGGGTAGGTACTTATATGCTTGAGAAGATTCACAGGCAATGAACTGCTGAGCTTGGGTTTGTAAATACTGTTTAAATCGACTTGTCAGCCTAGCACTTGCTTTATTAAAATGTCTACTTGGAAGCACATTCAAGTCAAAATTATTTTCTTCCATTTAAATACGTTGATTATGTTTTGTTTTCTTTAAATTGGTTTACATCAACACTAAACTGAAAGTAGCTGCCTGCTGTTTCACTGAAAACAACAACCATCTCTTCTTAGAAGTCAACATCATTATAATGCTTCTCATCCATATGATACATAAACAAGGTACTAATAATCCATGAGGGCATGGGGAAGGAGGATTTAGCTTCTGTCTGAGCAGGGAGGTGGAGCAGTGGTGGGAAACCAAGAGCTAAAGCTCAGCAAGAAAAAAAATGCCCTTACTGCCAAAGTTCCCAGGGCATGAGCAAGGCAAAAGGAAAGGTAGAAGGAAGACCGTGGCAATTGTGAGAGTCTGGGTGAGCTGGGTGTTTAATGGGTGAGTGAGAAAGGCTGGGCTGACCATTCGTGGTGGGAGTGGTCCATATTTACCTTCAGAAAATGTGTATGGAACATGGGGCAGTTTCTGGTTTCCAGTTAATGGTAGGAAGGAGAATACGTCTGTGCTCCCTTTCCTGTGTTCATGGGCTGCCTTTGCATGCTGTTGAGTTCAGCTGTACTGAAAAACACCAGTAAGTGGAGACTTACAGAAGGCACACTGAGATTTTCTGGCCCTGACTGTTCTTCTGTGAGGTTGTGAGAAGGTCTGGTTAGAGGCATGAGAGATGCTTGAATTTTCAAAGCTCTGCAAAGTAAACATACAGAGCTGGTTACAGCATTTGTAAATTAAAGATTGCTTTAATCTTCAGCGACAGATTTATGAAATATTGCCTTAAATTCTGCTTCATGCTTCACAGCCAACTGAGTTTATTTCAGAAACAAAGGCAATTTAAAAGAACCCATAGATTACTTTGGCTACTGAAGAATATAAATTATCCCTAACTAAATTTTGTCAGTAGAGTATGTTGAGATATTTAGATAAAACACACATTTGACATTTATTGCAGCATGATCCCTTTCCAAACACTTCAAGTCACAAAAGGGGAACGGGGGGTGATTTATTATGGGGCTGGTGATCTTTTTGCTGGCATATATGATAATCACTAAGGATGGAAAGCTTAGACTTTTTAATTAGTTGTTTTGTTTGTTTTGGTTTGGTTTTCTTTTAGTATGGTGCAGTGCTATGCAATCAGACAGCATTGCATTAAAATTCCAATGTTAAAAATACTGTAAACATGAAAAAATGTATCTTGATGTGGCAGATGCTGTTGCTAAATATATGTTTACTAGGATGCAGAAGAAATCTTTCTGAGGTAAAAGCAAGAACTCTAAGAAATCTCTTGCTTAAGCGTTTATGACTCCTGCCCCAGATTCTTAACAAAAAACAACAGTTTTTGAGCACAAAGTCCCAGCAAAATGCTATTTCCAGTCCCAGCCTTTTGTGGAGATTATTTGTCAGGGTAGAATTGAGATTTTCACAGTTAATTTTTCCTCAATATCCCCAGGACTAAATACAAAACTTACTGTGGGAAATGAAATATTTTTCACCAGCTAAAATGTAACTGTGGCACGTGTCAATAGCATGCACCACTACGCATGAGCCAAGGAATCTGTGAGTGACCCTGCCCTGGAAACACTCACTGTGTTGCTACTAGCTGGTGGGTCTGGGCTCTCTGCAAACCACCCTCATGTTCCACATCCAGGTTGCTGGGGTACACATGAGGCAAGTTCTCCACCCTTGATAGAGCCATGACTCTGCTTCCCAATTTATCCCACTCGCCCCAGAGCACCTGGAACAGCTTTCTGGAACAGGTGCATGCCACCAGTGTCCTATAGGAGCCATCTGTATCTGTCCATACCTTTTGGCTGGAGACAATAGCTAACCTAGATTTGCTGCTGTCTGAGGCTGCAGAAAGAAGCCTTATGCAGTTAGCAAACTGTTAACAAGCTGTTAGCAAACAATTTTCTTATTTTATTAAATGTAATTACATACCATATTCCTTCTCCTGATCATTGTTCCTTTAGGCTCAAAACAGAAAAAGAAAAAAAAAACCAAAACCTCCTTAAAAACCATTTAAATATATTCTCTCAAGGTTGTGTCTAATGTGTGCCTTTGCAAATTGCCAGATGTGCGGGCAGAGGTAGTTACTGTCTACAAACTCTGTCTTATTTCTGTTTATGCAAGTGAGCAGGCAAATACAGATGGTATTGGAGTGAGAAAAGCAAAAAATAATTTCCAAAGCACAGCTGGTTCTCCAAGATATGTGCAAATCCATACTATTTCTTACCACAGTTACAGAAGATTCAACTATCCAGTCCACAAAACTCAAATTTTCATGTTTTTTTCTGTTTTCAAAGTACTGGTTAGGTCAACTACTTGTTCTCCAGTTAAAACGGTGTTTCCCCAGTTTCTGTCAATATTGCCATTTTAAAAACTGAAGAATACTATGGTTTGCTCCTCTGTGCCTTTACTTGCCAGTTTTCCAGCTCTTATGCTTTTCCCATGAGACACTGTACTATGAATGAAAATTCGTGATTGACTATATTTAATGTAAAGCACCTTTTAAATAACTGCATGTTTCTAACACAAGGTGCCAATGATTATCCAACACAGCATTGTGGGCTGTGGGGCGGCGTTTGGATTCTTATAGTAAAAATTATTATGGTAAAAATTACGTATACTATGCTTACAATAATGTTCCAATACCTATCACCTACGTTAAACCACTTGTGACTATCCTGTACCTATCAG
>WEZZ01035266.1:38945-58221 GCA_013400585.1 Chloropsis cyanopogon
TAAATCTTCAGGCATTGGTGGTAATTTTTCCCATGGGCTGAAATCAAAGGCAAAGGTGTTTTTCACTCCATGCCAAGGTCTCTGCTCACCCAGGACGGTCAGAGGGATGTCCTGGGTTCCCACAAACCTGCACAATCAAACAGCTCTTGTGCTGCCTAACACAGCGGGATCATGGTCTTTACAAGCAAGGGCTTTGGTCATCTTGACAACTGTATTAAGGCTTAGTGCATGTGCCAAAGCAAAACTGCAGCAATAGAGTTGTTTTTGTGCTGAAATATTTCTTTAACTAACACTAAAGTTACAGAAGCCTCAAAGCCTCAAATTGTGCTCTGCATGCTTGGAATAGTATGTAGCATATTTTTGCCAAATGAGTTGTGTAAATGCTAATTATATTAAGGTTTGCAACAATTGGTCTTCAAAGAGTGTCTTGAGTTTCCTTCATTTGCAGTAGGTGAGCTCAGGAGGCCTTGGCACCTTCCCTTGGAGCGTATATGCAACTTATCCATGTTACCACAGGGGCGGTGCCAGAGGTGCCAGAGGTCTGTGGTCTGCTTTTCTGGCTGCTCTCGGCTGTAGCTTTGGGGCAAAAAGGTCTTGAGATGTGTTCTGCATTATTCCTTTATAACCTCATGCCCTTTAGATCTCATCTTGCTCCTTCAACAAGTAATTTTAATATCAGTCTCTGGATTTCAGACACAGAATTCGAAGTAACAAACTTTCGAAGAGTTTACTAAGTCAAAATCATTCTCAAATTATCTCCCATATATACTTTGCACTGATACTTTTATTTATTTCATAGGAATGAACAGAATTTTCTGAAAACCAAAAGCTGGTCTCATGTTGAGTCTATTCCCATATGAATTCTAAGTGATATTTCTCTACTGTAACTGAAACAGAATTCAGACGAAAGTACCAAATCTTTCTTATCCCACTTAAGTAAAATGTAAGAGGGATGCCATATCTTTTTCAGAGATGCATCAGAATAAAATGATGATACCTAAATCCTATACTTTTAGAGATGTGGTAAAGAAAAGACTTTTAACTATCTCCAGATGAAGACATAAATCTCTTGACCTTTAAAAACTGAGAAAAATATCAGTGGCATGATATTTTAAACTGTTTCTGAAGTTACTATAAATGTGTAGCAGTAATAAAAAAGAAATCAATAAAAGAAATCTACAGGATCTATAATTCCATTTTGGATTACAGCTGGTGAAATAACTTGAGCTGGACAACACAGTACAAAAATTTGTGTGGAACATCACATATATTTTTTCAGCAGAAAGGTTATGTATAGCTAAAAAAAATAATAAATGTGTAATACCTCTTACTGAAATTTGACCTCCCCTCCCTTTCTACTGTGTCCCCCTCAAAAAAAGAGGCAAAAAGAAAGACTTGTTTGGCTTTGGACAAAATTAATTTTAAAAAGATACAACCTCCCCAAAGAAATGAAATATTTTGTTNTATTTTAATGATGTAACACACAAATTAAAAACCCTCCTGTGGTACTACTAATATTGCATGACTCCTTCAGGCAGAAGACTTCCTGACACTGTTCCTTAATTTAAATCAGGATGGTATCTTGTAATTCAATAAGACAGAACTATTTCTGCAACAGAACTTCCATTTCAGGAAATAAACCCCACCACTGTCTACAGCTCTCATCTTTATTAGCACACTGCCTTTTAAATCCTCAAAATGCAAAATACTCCTGAATACTGTGAATGACCACTTAATTTTAAAAGCTCATCATAAAGTGTAAATAAATCCATATCCACCACATAATGATACTTTACTGTCAATTTGAGTAAAACAGAGATCTAACCTGTGCCGGGGGCCTGGCCTGTGGGCTGCCAGGCCACCCCGGAAAGTCCTTTTTCTTCCTGCCCGATGCCAAAGAACGAAGCCGAAGTCCATCTGCTCGTGTTCAAGGTTGTTTATTATTTCTTATCAAAAACATTTTCTCCCTGAGCTACGGAGTTCTGTTCAGCAGCTCAGTTTCAGGCTGACTCCCACCTGTGGGGCGGCGTTTGGATTCTTATAGTAAAAATTATTATGGTAAAAATTACGTACACCATGTTTACAATAATGTTCCAATACCTATCACCTACGTTAAACCACTTGTGACTATCCTGTACCTATCAGGATGTGTCCCCGTCACCACAGAAGATGGAGGGACAGAAGGAGAAGAAAGGAGGACAGGGCACGCCCAAATTCCTCCATCTTGCCTCCTGAACCCCCATTCTAAAACCCCAAAAATCTACTTTTTCACCCTGTGATCAGTTAACTATCATTCTGCTTAAACTCTTGTGGCTTGTAAATCTTCAGACATTGGTGGTAATTTTTCCCATGGGCTGAAATCAAAGGCAAAGGTGTTTTTCACTCCATGCCAAGGTCTCTGCTCACCCAGGACGGTCAGAGGGATGTCCTGGGTTCCCACAAACCTGCACAATCAAACAGCTCTTGTGCTGCCTAACACAGCGGGATCATGGTCTTTACAAGCAAGGGCTTTGGTCATCTTGACAACTGTATTAAGGCTTAGTGCATGTGCCAAAGCAAAACTGCAGCAATAGAGTTGTTTTTGTGCTGAAATATTTCTTTAACTAACACTAAAGTTACAGAAGCCTCAAAGCCTCAAATTGTGCTCTGCGTGCTTGGAATAGTATGTAGCATATTTTTGCCAAATGAGTTGTGTAAATGCTAATTATATTAAGGTTTGCAACAATTGGTCTTCAAAGAGTGTCTTGAGTTTCCTTCATTTGCAGTAGGTGAGCTCAGGAGGCCTTGGCACCTTCCCTTGGAGCGTATATGCAACTTATCCATGTTACCACAGGGGCGGTGCCAGAGGTGCCAGAGGTCTGTGGTCTGCTTTTCTGGCTGCTCTCGGCTGTAGCTTTGGGGCAAAAAGGTCTTGAGATGTGTTCTGCATTATTCCTTTATAACCTCATGCCCTTTAGATCTCATCTTGCTCCTTCAACAAGTAATTTTAATATCAGTCTCTGGATTTCAGACACAGAATTCGAAGTAACAAACTTTCGAAGAGTTTACTAAGTCAAAATCATTCTCAAATTATCTCCCATATATACTTTGCACTGATACTTTTATTTATTTCATAGGAATGAACAGAATTTTCTGAAAACCAAAAGCTGGTCTCATGTTGAGTCTATTCCCATATGAATTCTAAGTGATATTTCTCTACTGTAACTGAAACAGAATTCAGACGAAAGTACCAAATCTTTCTTATCCCACTTAAGTAAAATGTAAGAGGGATGCCATATCTTTTTCAGAGATGCATCAGAATAAAATGATGATACCTAAATCCTATACTTTTAGAGATGTGGTAAAGAAAAGACTTTTAACTATCTCCAGATGAAGACATAAATCTCTTGACCTTTAAAAACTGAGAAAAATATCAGTGGCATGATATTTTAAACTGTTTCTGAAGTTACTATAAATGTGTAGCAGTAATAAAAAAGAAATCAATAAAAGAAATCTACAGGATCTATAATTCCATTTTGGATTACAGCTGGTGAAATAACTTGAGCTGGACAACACAGTACAAAAATTTGTGTGGAACATCACATATATTTTTTCAGCAGAAAGGTTATGTATAGCTAAAAAAAATAATAAATGTGTAATACCTCTTACTGAAATTTGACCTCCCCTCCCTTTCTACTGTGTCCCCCTCAAAAAAAGAGGCAAAAAGAAAGACTTGTTTGGCTTTGGACAAAATTAATTTTAAAAAGATACAACCTCCCCAAAGAAATGAAATATTTTGTTTAATTCACAATTAAAGAAAATGAATTTATAGAAAGGCCACTGCTTCAATATCCTACCCTGTATTTTTCACTTTCCTAAAAGCAGACCAATGTCGATTCCTTCTGCTTCATTCTTCCTTGAGCCCTTTTAGGATTATGTTTATAGGAACTTCTGTTGAAAACTGAATAACAATAACAAAGAACATTAGGATTTAGCTGATTTCTTCAAGCATCAAAAATTGCAATTATGTACCTTGTGTTGTTTGGTGCTCACCTATAGCTGCCAGGAGCTGCAAATTTATATTAGTGTGGAGGTTTTTTGACAGTGAAGGGGAGGTTGTGCATTTTTTTTCGAAGACAAGCAAGTTGTATAACTCATGAGAAACTGCTGATGCAGACAGCTTAGCAAGTTTCAAGAAAGTGAATGCATATTTATGTGGAATAGAAGAACCTTCACATTTGCATTAGGTAGGATATAAATAAATCTGAAGGTCTTGTCTTCCCCTAATTGTATAGCATTTTATCTTTATCAGTAGAATTTAAATAATATAACTCTCAATTCAGAAATAACCCTCAATTTAGAATGAATGAAAATCTCGATGTAAAGAACACACGGTATCTATTTAATGGGAACAATCAAAACCATAGTAGTCTTATTCTCAACTGTATACCTGTGTCCATGTTTACAATCCAGGAATTTATAATTCTCAAGTGACTGGATTAATGAACTACTTGCCATGTCTGGAATCAAACACATGTATTTTTGTTAAATTTTGTTAAATTGCAGAACACGAAAGGATTCACTTATTTCAGGTCTTGCTGCTGCATTAGTGGTCTTCTTGAGCCTCTTCAACATTTCAGTGGTAAAGCACATCAATATATACCAAGGAGAATTTTGAGGAGACACGGAGGTTGTATTCAGCACCTGAACAAGAGCCATCTTTGCCTCTGCCACAGATTTCTTTTGGCACAAAACATGTCCTTCCTCACTACTATAAATACATTTATATGCCAGCAGTTCCAGATGAGGAAATAAGGCAACATCCTCCCATCAAAAATCAGTGTTATGTTTTGTGCTTTCCTCTAAACAACATAGAAAGATCTCTGCCAACTACTTTCTTAAAAACAAGCAGCAGTGCTGAAAATGTAGTATGTAAAAATCACCTATGATGAAGAATGTCCTCTAATAATTAGACAATTACAGAGCCTATAATGTTAATGTATTTTCAATATATGCTCCTTTTGCTGTTAACTGTGGTTTTTAAGTTTAGAGACTGGAAGCACTTCTCTAGCTAAGGTTGGTTATTTTTTGGAAATATTTTAAAAATTAATAAATACAGATTCTGCTTGACTAAGTTATTTTACAAGTATTTGTAGACTGAAAAATTATTCAATATGTCAGAACACAGATTCACAGGACAGTTAGGGTTGCAAATGACCTCTGGATATTTTCTAGTCCAACCCCCATGCCCAGGCAGGACACATTTTAATTTGAAATATTTTGTTCTGACAGCAATGAACTATGCAGAATTTTATTTAGAATCTCAGTTAATCTTTCTGGATTTTGTTTATTTTCTGGAAGTTTTTGGAATTAGGAGAAATTAAATGAAAGTATTTGTGGTATGAGTTAAGTCATAAGCTTGCTCACCAACAATCTGTCATTTGAATACTTGATGTATTACAGCTGAAATCTCTGGTATATTTTTTTTATTCACTAAAAATCACTTTTGTCAACTATACGTCTCGCAATTTACCTCACATTTTAAAGAACTAATTGAAAATTAAAGATGATATGAATCCTACAACAGCTCTATAATGATATATGAAATAGGATGTCAATTTCCTATGTACAATTGTTTTCTACAAAAAAAAGCATCCATTATTTCATATACAATGAAAAGTACATTAAGAACTTGAAATTTAATTCACCCTCACTAATGAGGACATGGAGTAGTTGTTCTGTCTTGGGATACTGTCTACAACTGCGACCCAGTTCCTCTTCTCAATCTTACTGTTCCTCTGGCTTCTCTTTTACATTAGGGAGCTTTCTGTGTGTTTTCAAATCTTGGGATCTGTTTAAATAAACAAATAAATAAATAAACCCAAGTAAACTGTGGTCATACAAACCATGCAGCCACTAGATGGTGGCTCCAAGCAGCAAAGGAGCGATGTGCAGATGAAGTCATTATTTGCAGAGTGGGTCCTAGACAGGGTGTTTGTCCATGGCTTTAACAGTACATCTAAAGAGATTATCACTTCTCTGTATTATCAGACTTGTTCAATGCAAACACAGCATCACTGAATATCAAAAGTATCAAGGGCTTTCTTCACAGTTCCTTCTTTCTGATTATTTCCATGTCTGTCTTATTTCACTTATGTTTCAAATTCTCCTCAAAACAGCAAAATAATCAGTAGCAAAGATGTGAGGGGAAAAAATGAAGCTGCAGAAACAAATAAACTATTTTCCTTTGAAGTTTTAAATAAAAGAAGAAAGCACAGGATAAGAACCTATCCATGAAGACTCAAGGGATTTGAGCTTTTGGCAGAGAGGAAGAGCTCATGTCCATAGTCTGCTAGGCTCATGCAAAAAGCCCAGATGAGGGCTCCCTTATTTGTCTCTGCTTCAGCATCCAAAAAGTGAACAATACTATAAATGTGACTTAATAAGCAATTTTAAAGCCTTTTGGTGGTAAATATCCTCCTGTGTTTTCTGATGGGGGTCAGAGTGAATGCCTCAGAATAACCAGACCTGTATTTGTTACAGATGAAAACATGCTTTATTTTTGTTGGCAATAAGTTCCAGAAGGTTTAATAGGGAAAGATAATTTCAGGATATTATATCCAAGGAGGTGACACCCATCTGACTCTGACAGCCATCACTTTTATGCTTTTGGAGAAAATTATCAGACATCTCCACTTCCAATAGATATGTGATTCAAAACAGTATCTGCAGCTTTCAGTAATTCAAATGCAAATATGAAGCTGCTGCATTTTGAAATAACACTGCTTCAAAGATGGTTGGCTATGTCATTACACAGTTGGCTAAAATAAATTAATAATAAAATATGTCACAGTTGCATACTATTATTTTTTATTACTTTCTTAAATACATCCATAAAATTTTACAGTGCCTGTTGTACAATCTCCACCATTTTCCCAATTCCTTAATGAGTGATTGTGAGTGACAGCACCTCCATCTTGTGGTAAACTGGAGAAACAGATCTGCTTTAATGCTATCTGCCAGAAAGTACCTCTGAAAACACTATGGTCATATAGATCTATGCAGACTGGATCATGGCTCCAGGTCCTTCAGGGAGTTCAGTGTGATTTCTCTTACCTCCATGTGGCATGCCATGTGGGACAGTCCTCCTTGACCATGCAGAAACCCTGCTTCTTACAGGCAGCAGCAGGGGAACTTGTCCTCCCTAAGGAATGAGGGTGTCCCTCTGTGAAGGGAGAACTAATGCTTTCAATGAACAGCTGTAATTAGGCATCGAGGATTTTAAATGTTTATTAATACCTGACACAGAGGAAACTTCCAATTACCATAACTCTGGTGCAATTGCAAAGGGTTTGTTTCCTGAAGGTATAATATCAAAGAAGTTTTCCACTGCCATAGTTGACTATGAGTGTGAATGAGCATGTGTGCATAGTGTCTGTGTTTTAGGTTTAAATTTTATAATTTGGACAAATCTAATCTGAAAAGAGAAATTATTTTCAAGTTTGAGAACTGATACTTCACAACTGTCCCAAATGTAGCATATCACTGGTCCTGTCTGCACTTTTGAACACTACTGAACACAGTTCAAATACCTGCATTGGGCTATAAGTTTTATTTACTCTTTCTGCTTTGTTTCCATTGGTTTTTCTGGTATTCTATCAGTAAAATACTGTGTGCTGTGAATGCAGAAAGTGAGATATTTAGCAGACGAGTCAGCTGGATGCCAAAAATGAAATTCCTCCCATTTTGTACTGTGCTGTCCCAGCAGGGCCCTGTTTTACAGGACAGCTCCAGATAATTAGTGTCATCATACCCAGTGCCCTCACCCTTTCATTGTGCCCAGTGTGCTACAGTACCATAACTGTCTTGCATTTACCCCAGTATAGTAAATTCCTGCTTATTTTGGGAAGTTCAGAACTAGGCACAGTACTCAGTACTCAGTACTCAGTGTGGTCTTACAAGAGAAAAGTAGATGGAATAAATCACATCCATTGATCTGTTGCCCACAATCTTGCTTGGAGAGGAGTATGCTGGTAGCCTTCATCGCCACAGGGACACGCTACTGACTCAATTCAGCTTTCTTCCTCCGGGTCTTTTTCTGCAGAGCTTTTTTTCAGCCTTTTGGTTTCCAGTCTGTGCTGTTGGATGGGATTACTGTGTACTGGCTGCTTTTGTCACTGGTGAACTTCATAGGATTTCTGTCAGATTCTGTGTTCAGTCTGTCAAAGCTGCTTAAATGGCAATTCTAACCAGTACTCACAGAAGGAGTAGCACATCATTTGGACCAAAAATTATAACTGCGTATTAATTTAAGAACATAAAAACTTCTGTGCAGTGATGTCCAATATTTTATCTCTGGCCATGGTCATCAGAGAAAACTAACATAAAATAAGAAAATTTAAAATTATCTGTGCTCTTCTATGAAATACTGTCTCTGGCAAATCAGTTGTTTAGGAACTTCTTAATTCGGTATGTGCATTTCAACATTTTCTCTTCAATAGCAAGAAAAAAAAACCTGACTTCATTTATATTTTTGCTGACATACCTCATTAATTCATAATGGTGGATGATGATGGATTGTGAAAAGATATTTTCTTATTGTTTAATTTAAGCTTGCTTCCTCAAAATGTTTTTGTTATACTTCTTTGTATTGAGAAATTGGAAAAAGTAATCCACACTTCAGCTCATGCATCATTCATGCTTCTCCAGCATGAGCCTAGCTCCCCCTTGCTTTTAGAGCAGAATGTGTTGAAATGGTTTCTGTTTTGTTCTTCAATGCTTTCCTTGCAGTTTCTAACATCAGGCTGGCATTTTTGACTGTTGCTGTGCATTGAGCTGGCACTTTTGTATAACTCTATCCAGGAACTTTAACATTTCTTCCTGGTGTGGCAACAGGTGATCAACCAACACCATGGGTGTGTACTTTATTTTCTCCTCTACCTGTTCTGTGTTTACTGGCACTGAGTTTCATCTGCCCTGTCACCTGCAGGATACTTCTGCATTTCTCTGCAGTTTGCTTTACTTTAGCTTGCTCTCAGCAAGGGAAGAGTGTGCCACAGCAAAGCCTTCACAGGCAAAAATTGGTTTGCCTGAAACTAATTTCATTTAAAATCACAGGCTGAAAAGATTTTTATCCTGAAACATAGCTTCTTACTCACAGCTGCATACCATGGTCTCTCTGCACACAGCTCCTATGTGAGTTTTGGCTTCGTAGGGTGATGGAATGGAAAATACAACATAACCTGCCTGTTTTTCCTGTTTTTCTGAAGGCTGAAACCTTTTTCCTTACCTGGATTCAACCTGTTTCCAGCACCTGCTGTTGGCTATGGTCTGTTCCTATGTCATTAAACACATGCATGGTCTCTTAACATAGCACCAGCTTCACTCGTGAGGCATCTGAGGGACACCCACAGCTGCTCCCACAGCCACTTTCCCTGCTGGAGCAGGCAAACTCCCGTCCTTCCCTTCCTGCATTTCTACGTTCCTGGTGCTGCAACACACTTAAGGTAAGCCCTGTTCAACAAAACTGACTTGATATCCATTTTCTGCTCCTGGAGTGGCCCTCAACAACCAGCTTTCAAAATACACATTTCTTCAGCTCTGTGCTCAGAAGGAAAAAAAAAAAAAAATAAAAAGGTTGTCATCACAGGCATCTGCTACTTTATATTGGGTTACACACTAACAGCAGAGCTATTTACCCCCAGGAACTCCATCCTGCAAAATGTTACATAAACACATTTAAATATGTAAAATACTATATACATGTGAATATATGTAAAATGTTAGATGTAAAAAAGGTTGTACACACACATACGGAAATGAACAATCAGATTCAAAAGAGCAGTTTGAAACTAAACAAAGAAGAAAATGTGTGTGTGTGTGTGTAGTGAGACAAAATTTCAAAGAACTTTGGTTCTCCAGTTCCTTTAATTTTAATAGGACATACAGATTGATAGAAAGTAGAAACTTGATCATAAAAGTTAATGGTGACATTGCAATACTTTGTATGTTCTACATGGAGCCCTTTTGCATTTATTACTTCAGATTAGCACCTGAATGATAAATGTAAACTGCTAATATCTGCAGCTGGTTTTACACCAGTGTTACCATTTGAAAATCATCATTTTAAAAATGGCACACATTTGCTGAGTGGACTCTAATGACTGGATCCTAATTTCAGCCTGCCCTTTTTTGATATCCACATCCAAAAATGTTCAGTCAATGCTTGGGGGGAAAAAAATAATGATAAAATAAGAATTAGTTTCCATGTTATCTCTATGCCTCGTTATTTAAAGTCAGTTTACCTAAAATAAGTTTTTTATGTGCATAAATCCTTAGTACATTTTGCATATTCTTCATAAAATGTTTATATGTTTGCAGGAAAATTGTAGGCGTCATTCAAAAAAAAAAAAGAATTCCCCATCTGGATGGGTTTGACTAAGTATTTTATTCTCTTCCATTTTCACCTCAGGTTCAATGTCTCTTGCATTTATAATTTTTAAAAAAAATTAAAAATACCAACATTATCCTTTCAAATATTACTTAATCTTTCACATATGAAATATGTTTTCGCTTACAGAAATTAGATTCTACCAAGGGGAATTAAAATGTAGCACACAAAGTTTTTTGTCTTGAATTAATTGATGCTTAAGCTCTGGGTTTGCATACATTGTATCTAGAAATCATACACCACCAAATCTTTGGAGTGTTAAGTATCTGGAATTTATATGGAGGTCAATGAATGTTCTAACATTCCTGTCTGCCCAAGAGAAGGATCAGGCCATCAGTTTGGAAAACCACGATCACTTACTGCACTTTATGCCATACTTCATATTTCTGCTCTGGGTTTACATATGTGTTTGTATTGTATTTCATTGTCAAAAACAGAAGGTGCGAGGGAAAGTGCATTGGTGAGGATCACAGGAGGAAAAGCAAAAATATTGATTGTTTTTCTCTCATTTACTTAAAAGGCAATGCTTCTGGTATTATTCAGCAGTCTTTGGCTCGCTTCCCCCTTATAATGGTATCTGTTTCCCATTGTTAAAGATTCTTCATCCAGGCTAGTCTATTATTTCTGGAATTTGTAGAAAGGTTAGTGAGTCTCTAGAGTTGTGATTATTTTTTCTAGCTGACATTTATTGATCTCATTACCTTCATGCTCATATTTCAAAAAACTTTTTTTACATTTTGTTACCATTTCAAAGATGACAGAAATGCTGCAGTGCTCACTGTATTAGAACTGTATGTAATTAAAATTTGTACTCTGTGTTTCATCAGAAATTCACTGCCAAACCTCAGCATGTGTTGTTTACAAATTAGATTGTTATAATTAGAACACCAAATGACTGCAAAAATAGAGACTGAATTTATATTTGAAACAAACATCTATTTTATTTCTGCACAGAAAACTCTGACATTTTTTGCCATAAGCAAGTTGCTAGATACGTTGGATACCATACTTTGGAGAAATCAGATGACATCCATACCTCTGCAGGTGGCAGGAAGCCCCTGAGACAGTTTAGGAGATACCATGGGGGAAGCAGGAGATGTACAATTCTTGTGCTAGTTTTTTACTAAGGACTGAACTTCACTTTTTGATTTTACTGCATTTTCCTTTCTCTGTTATTAATTATCACTGAAATTCATGTGATTACAACAGTATTAGCCATTTTCTTTAAGGTACAAATAAATTTTGCTACTACTTGAACGTATGTTATGGAATTATTGAAATATTTAAACTTATAAAGGAATGAAACTAGGTCATAATACACTCAAAAACTTCTTAGTATATTTGAGTGTTTTAGAGAAAGTATGTAGGTGCCAGTCTTAAAAAGTACAATTGCTTCATAGATACCTAATAACTTGAGGGACTCCTGAATTCCAGAGGATTCCAGCTGACAAATGCTGTCAGTTTGAAATTTCTCCTGCACCTTTCGTATCATTTTTTAAAGCCTTTTTAAAGGTTGCCTGCTGAAGTATTAATGTGGACAGATGATGAAATACTGGCAACAGGATATATACAGAACTAACAGGGTGATCTTGTGGCAGTGCATAATAAATACTTCCATGGAAACATGAAGATCTGAAAAACCTTAGGTAGTACAGTGGTTAATGGGTGTGAACAGCTCAGCCTCAAGTTCTGTACTGCTTTACTGAAGACTGCTAAATCACTTCCCTGTCACTAAGCTCCCTAAAATAATAGAATAAATTGTCACTTTACTGAAGTGGGGAAAAAGAAAAACAGCATGGGGAATAAGTTGGTATAGGTGTTGACATTTAAAGCATTTAAATATCTGTATAATTCCGTTAATATATGGGCACTAGACACATTTATATATCTATAAAAATAATCCATATGTAATATAGATACATATTTATATAAGTGTGTATATATATATTAAACAATGTATTTTATTGCTGGCAGTTCAGCAGAGCTTATATCTATTTATTTCTTCTGAAGTTATGCAAAAGAGTTGCTTTCCCCTTATATTTTTTTTTATCTGGAATGGCTTAGTGAACTACCCTACTAAGTGGCCCTCTACATGGAGAATATAGCTGTAGTTACTCGTCACTTACTTCTTACTATCAGAATGGACAGAGCTCCCAGATCTTTATCCAACTTGTGTGACATCTCACAATTTCTCCTTGACCTTCTTTTCCCAAGAAAAAGGGAATCTCTTTTATTTCCTAAAAAGCAGTATGAGTTTTCCACTTGACAAATGTGACTTGAGAGTCCTTTGTAAACTCCACATGATCTTATGCCAATTGATAGGCTTCAAAGGCTGAAGATGCAGCCAGATTAAAAAGTAACACAAAGGTGCTGACAGTCTCTGGGTGACTTATGGCAATGCTAGTGCCAGACAAAAAGGGTGTCAGCAACTTGCCCAGCTGGAATTGTCTGTGGATATCACAGAGGTCTTTTGTGAATTTGCACACAGCAGGTGCAAGCATGTAAGAATGTTACTTGTGGAAGTGTAAGATAAAATACTTCTGCAGACAGTACTGGGAGTAAGATGTGAATGGAAATAACCACTTAATGCAAGTGTTTACTGATGAAGCTGCCTTCACCATTCCCTTGCAATGAGCATCCTCTCCTGTTTCTAGGCTGCTTCATTACTGTTGTCCTTGGAGCTCTCCTTGAGTTAAATGAGTATGAGTTGGAAAAGGAATTGACAGCTGTGGTTATGTTAGTTATTGAAACTAAGGTATCTGTGGCTGAAGCATATGCTGGCAGCCTCCCTGGCTGTGGATATCATGGGTAACTATGGAGAGTTTAGGCAGTATTTTCTATCACTTTACATTATTTTAAAATAATTTCAAGATATCTGTTTTTCAGTTAATATTAAATTCTGACCCCTAATAAAAAAATACAGTAACTTTACTCACCTTTTAGATTTTAAGGCCACTAGCACATACAGTGCTACCCTCAGGAGATCAGTCTGATGACCATCAACAAGCAACAAAAACTATGAATCACCTGTCTTGTGGATCTCTAGCATTTAATTAAAGTTCTGATAGGATTTAGCAGAAAGAAAATCTAACAAAGCTACAAGGCTTGAAATGCAAACCATATTCTTCCTTTAGAAAAAGATTGATTTATTAAATATTTATGCAAACATAATAAATTGGCAAGTGTATGAAAATACTGCTACGTCTTCATCTCTTCCATATATCATCTGCCTGAAGAAAAGGATTTGCTACTAAAATAGAATTGGTGTTCTGCTACGTAATTTTTGTAACAGTAGCTACTTGTCATTATTCTTTCTATATCCATCCTAATACAGGTGAAGATTATAGCTAACAATAAGAAGAAACCAATGGATACTATTTCTGAATAGACCATGAACAATATGAACAATAGAACGTATATTTACATCATTGGACACATACTCTGGAAATACTGAGCTCTTGTTAATACAGGGTAATGTCCCATTCCCATTACTGATCTATGAATTTAAGTGAATCACATGTCCAGCAACCTTCTGAAAATAATAGATCTATTACATATTTTTAACTGATTATGAAATTAGCAGTTTTCCTGACAGCCCAGTACTAGCAATACTTAGCATTCTTCTTTATGACTGTAGTGACAGTATTGAGTAATTCTCACAGTAACTCCAAAGGAAGTATATTTTTTTTTAGTGATAGAGAAAGTAATACAGAGGGGCTGATGAATGTCACATAAAAGGTGTATCTAAGTAAAGTTAGAGTAAGAATGAATCATGATTGAGAATGAGATTCTTGTTCAACTATATGACTTTCTTAAAACCAGTGGTGCATGAGCCTATAGGGGAAGTATGGTATGATTTACTGCTCTTCGCTGGTGTAGACACACACACTTTGGTTTGACCACCATGCTTTATTTGCTGGCTGCACAATTAATAGCAGGCTGTAGACTACAAAGTGACTGTTCAGCACCTAGGACGTTACGAAAAGCTCCATCCAAAGTAAACCGGTGTCATTGGTTCTGCATGGACTAGAGAGTAGAATAACTTAACCATCAATGCCTTAAGGGCATAAACTTTGACAGATTCAACTTTTGTGTAACAGAAAGGTGCTTACATAAGTGCTTCACACGACAAACGTAATATTTAGGTTAAAAAAGTCAGCCTGGGATTAAAGATGCTTGGATAAGCAGTATTATGATTACTTCAAATGGAATAAAATAGGGAAGGACTAAAATATCCTAAATGAATTAATGATATAAAAACAAATACAATGAAGATTTTTCTATTACTTATTTCAGGAAAAAAACCCCAAACTGTTGTATTTTAAGATTCAGGGGAAAAAAGAACAGAGGTTTGAAGCTTCTATTGTTTTTTTATACCTGAATTTCTTTATGCAGACCAGCTTACCTTGTATTTTTTACATTCACCAGGATGAAACTTCATAAAATGTTACCCAAAATATATGGTTCACTAAGAAAAGGGTTCACATTCAGACTAAAATTTATTCATGTGATCCACAGAAATGTTGACTATTTCTAATATATGGTTCTCACTTTCAAATAATTATGACTCTTTTGGGATATCAGATGATTTGTTTAAGTAGAATAACAGGACAACTAATGTAATCATGCATTTAAGGCTTGTTACTACACATGAACCTACTTAACAGCTGAAAGTTTCTGAAGAAACTCTGATTCTGTCGACCATAAAAAGTGTCACTGGTTTCAGTGGGGCAGGAGTTCCCTTTTCATGTGAACCCAGAGAAATTAGCTGTAGCTATGGGCCACTAAAAGGGAGAGGAGTGAGAGGCTGGATGTATGGGTTAGGGAAACAGAGTGGAGGGAAACGTAGTTTAGTCCATTATAATCCAAAGATCTGCACATATATTTCCAGAACTTAATTGACAGCTTCATAATCTCCTTTATGTCCAAGTATATTGTAAAGCTACTAAGACCTTTCTTTTACACATCAGGAACCTCATTGTGTGTTTTTTTATACCTGAATTTTCGTGCCAAGATGTTGATTTCCCCCCACTCCTTCTCTCTCTCTCTACTGGGGGAAGACCTGTAAAAATCACATCCGTATCAGAGTATGTTTTTACTGTAGGGTTAATTTGGGTTCTTCTACATTGGAAAACANTTTATGTCCAAGTATATTGTAAAGCTACTAAGACCTTTCTGTTACACATCAGGAACCTCATTGTGTTTTTTTATACCTGAATTTTCGTGCCAAGATGTTGATTTCCCCCCACTCCTTCTCTCTCTCTCTACTGGGGGAAGACCTGTAAAAATCACATCCGTATCAGAGTATGTTTTTACTGTAGGGTTAATTTGGGTTCTTCTACATTGGAAAACATGTTAAATTAACTTAAGTGAGAATAATCAGACTGTGAAACAGTACTCAAGCTGTGTGTCTACACACCTTCTGTCCTCGTTTGCTTGTGACACTAAAATTTCTAGAGGTGTAGCGCCAGAAGATGCTTTGCACTCTGAATTTTCTCATCTCTGGAGGCATGGGGAAAGATGTCTTTGTTCTTTCTAGGCACAGCAAAGGGATTGTGGAAAACATTTTAGAACTTGGGCCTGATCTAGAGCAGATCTAGCCTGTATCTACAGTGAGGAATGCTTAGGTTAGCAGCTGGCAAATCATGCTAACTGTAGTTTTTACCAATACAGCAGAGAATATCAGTATAATGGACTTCGTGTGCAGGTGGAACTCAGATCAGGAACAACACTTGAACTACAATTTAAATAAAATTCACAAGGCAGACAAGATTTTATGGGTATGTCTATACAGTACTGTCTAATGCTGCGAAGAAACATATAAATTAACTCAACCATTAAAATTAATATGACTGCATTGATATAGTTCTGATGTTCAGAGAATATTTATATCAGAACTAGCATCCTTAGATCTAGGCTGGGTATTTAATTCAGACACCGCATTGTACAGTAAGGACAATCCCTACAAAGAATATTAAAAAATACTTACAGCCTTTTTTGGGGGGGGCACAATAAATGCTAAGTAATCTTTATTAATAATAAAAAAGTTTGTAAACTGAGAGGATAGATGAACTGGAGAACCTTTCATTATTCTAATCATCATTTCTTAGTGACAGCTGGCCTGCTTCTCTACTTCATTGCATCTTGAAAAGTCACTAACACTTCTGCAAAGAAAGCATAATGTTCTGAAGGGTAGTTTTTACATCCACTGTGCTCAGCTGAAAATTACTTTATGAGATCTAAGGTAGTGAAGGATTGGACCCAGATGAAAGTACTAATAGTTAAGGCTCATATTTCTACATGACCTGTGATGAAAGACAAGAAGGTGCTGCATCTCCAGAGAATTTGGGGAATGTTCAGGCAGCGATATAATTAATAACTAACCGTTCAATTTGACAATGCTTAATCGCATTTTCTCAGGCTTGCGTCCCACAGATTATTTATAAATTAGATTGGTGGTCATAGTAACTATTCCCCTGAGTTTGCAAAGTGATGGGAGCCCAAAATGACTTCTACTTTTCACAGCAGGGACAATTGAGCACATCATCCTCCTCAGCAAGATAAAATGAATACTGTGCAGCCTACTCTGGGGAAAATAAATTCTGTTTTGTACAATACTAGTAAATGAACTGGGGAAGACTCTGTAAGTTTAGGGGGAAAGTACTGTCCTTTAAATCTATGGCAAAGCACTTGCACCATTTCAGCTTGTGCTGAACTTCCTGTGCAGGTGACATGGCCAGTCTGACCACATGGCTGCAACACCCCATCATGCATCTCCAGCCTATGCACATGGCCTGGCTCCTTTGCATCCTCTGCCTCACCTTGCAACAGAGCATCAGCAGCCTCATAGAGCAAAGGACTTTTCATGTCTCTTCACAATAGAAAAGGAATGGAGACCTCTATGCAAGTTCTTGAGATGAGATGTGAATTCTCATCCTGTTTCTATTCTGAGAAACAACAGCTGCATCATAGAGGAGCAAAGTTTTTGGAAGTTCATTTCATTGCCAAAGAGAAAAGGTGCTTGTCTTTACTTTCAGATACATATTCAGTGCAGAGTCAGAAAGTTAAGCTGCAGACCAAAATTCAAAGTGAAGATAATACTTTTATCTTTAACAGGCTTGCAGAGGAATTATTTCAGGAAGAACTTGCAGTTAACAAAATATATATGCCAACAAGATTAAATTTCAAGTAACTCACATAGCTGTGACTTCTGTGACGTGTAGGAGGAAATCATAAAAGCTCCATTTCACCACCAAATTAACAGTGGACTACTTTTTTTTTTAATCAGTATGGTATCACAATTTCTCAAACTCTACTTTACAATGCAAGTTCTTGTTTCTGAAGAGTCCTCCACAGGTCTTTTGCAGGTATTGTATTACTACCAGGCTTCAAAGCCTGATCTGTACTGCTTCATGGGACTGTTTAATCTATGATCCACAACACCCTTTGGCAAGGAGTCCCACAGCTCAACCACACATAATGCAAAGAGCCAAGTCCTTTCATTTGTTTCACGCCTCAATTTTACCAGCTTAATTTGACCCCCACCTAAAAGTTTTTTACATTGCAAAACACTGTATGATGGTTAACATATGGACGTTCTTAATACACTACTTCCACCTTTGGTTATTCCAAATTCAGAATTATGATGTTTTCTTTATAACATTGTATATTTATTATTAAAATATATAATAATATATTTGACGATTTGTATATATGTCCATATACACACACGTAGTAAAACTTAATATGGTATGTGAAACACTGTACAATGCTGCATTCTAGGACTGTACAACACCAAATTACATAAATGGTCAAAAAATACCATTTGATTTGTCATGACCTCTTTATCACTTTGGTGGGTTGTGTGAGATTTTCCTTTTATTTTCACTAGGTTCATAGAAAAAAGCTCTTGAGCATCTAAAATTAGAATGATTGTGGCTTATTAGTTTCATTCATTAAATAACTGAAAGCACATGCTTTTAGGAGATTAAGTGAAAAAACTGAAACAATTCTTATTCACAGTTTAAAGAAATCTACTTCGAAGAAATGAATGATCTGCAGGTGACTACTAAGGCTGTGTGATTTATTGATTTATTTTATCGACTTAGCAAGCAGCAGAGCAGACACGATACTTGTGACCTGATGAGGAGAAACTGAGTCTGCACAAGTGGCTCCGAGGTACCCCGCACCTCTCTCTTGCGGAAGGGGAGAGGAACAACCTGTTCCAGCTATTTACTGGGGGAAGATTTTCATACCTGCGATTCTGTGTAAATCACTGAGGTGGTAAATGACGCCACGCACCTAAATTCACGCGCTTTCAGGAGGGACGATGGAGACAAGCCCAGGCACAAGCCGGGGGATGTCCAGGCAGCCCCGCCGCAGCCCGGGGCCAGCCCGCGCTCCCAGCCGGCGCAGCGGAGCTTCCCGGCACCGCACCTGGATGCCGAGTGTCCGTGGCGTTCACGTCCCCTGCCCGGGACAGCCCACGGGACAGCGGAGGGGAAGGAGGCTGAGGGGATGCCGGGGACAGGTGGAAGCGCAGCCAGAGGCAGGCGGGGAAGGGACGCTACCTGCCGACATCGAGGACGGGAAAGTTGGGCGAAGAGAAGGAGGGCNCGGCGGCATCCACCGCCCAGCCCGGCGCTGGGGACAGCCATGGGGAGCAGCCGCCGCTCCAGCTGCCGCGGAGAAACTCCCCTCCGGATGTCGGCTGCGGGGGGCCTGGTCTGAGCAGGNCCCCCGGTTCCCGAGCGCTCCGCCCGGGCTTGCCGGCGTCGCTCCCCTCCCCAAGGCGGCGAGGGGCAATGTCCTCCCACCCGCCGCCGCCCCCACTCCGGCCCTACCCCT
>WEZZ01035266.1:64938-124582 GCA_013400585.1 Chloropsis cyanopogon
TTATGTCATAACTGATCACTTTAGAAGACTCAATCATTACCTGCAAATGTAATTTTGCTCACTTGTCCTAGGGAAAATGTTGAGTTTTCTGTGGGAAAAAAGTAGACATTTAAAATGTTTTTATCTGCCTGCTGAAGTACTTTTATTTTAAAATGTCACTGTGGTATACTGTGAGAGGTTAATTTTAGTGTTTTATGTCTCTATCCATGAAAAATAGTGTATTGCATTTGTTACAAAACAGCAGAAGCTGTAGACCCTCTTTTAGACCTCAAGAGCTAGGATCTTACTATCTAACTTTTGTACACCTACCATGGTAAAAAAATGGATTAGGAATAATTTACATAAAAGGTCAAATAAAATTTATTACAACATCAAGTTAATGTTAAAGAGAAGTGCAGATGCATTTGCAGGAACCAGAATTCCCAACATAACATGCAGTGCCATTAAAATCCAGTTTGACCCTCCCAAGAATTAAGCAGTATTCACTGGAGAATTAGCCATTTTGTAAACATATGTGCATGCAGCAGTCTATGCCTATAAACATATCTGAATAGCAATAGGAAGATCCTTTAAAAGAACTTTTTAGCATCCATACTGACAGTTGTAAGCACTGTTTTTTTGAAGATTCAACCTGCTATACTCTTAGCCTTTGAACCTTCCAAACTCTGAATGAAAAGTACTAAAATGATTTGATTTATGTTGATAATCTGCATAGGTGAAATGGCTACTGCAATTATAGAGCCAGATATCCAAAGTTCAGTCCTGGATTTCTGTATTTTGTGTGGGCACACATCACTGCTTGTCTTGTGCAATCAGTTGCAGTGCTCAAGTATCAAGATTAGTCATGGGGTAGGTACACACACCTGAGGATGCTCTTCACTGTGCAGAACATATTGCTCTGTGCCCAGTCATGAGGCAGTTTAATGAAAGTTTTTTCTTTTTTCTTTTTTTTTTTTTAATAATACTAGACTAAATTTATGTGCATACTAGAAAAGATGTAAACATCATCAAAATTTTGTCCCAGTTTCATAGTTATGCATAATGATAATTGTCAAGTTTTTTCAAGTAAAGAAATAGAAGTATTGCTGGGAGATTGCATGCAGCTCTGAAACAATTCATACATTAATCAACTCTAGTTGATATCAATTTTTCAATTGATGTTTTCCCTGGAACACATTCTAGAACAGATTTAGTGCTTTTGTGTCAACAGAAATATTCTATCAATATTCTGCTCAGATTGAACTGGAAAGCTGTATTTGGTGTCTTTGAGAACATTCTCAGTTGTAATCAGCTGTAAATCTGCAGCCCTCATTTCCAACTTAGACTGCAACATGTGAGGAAGGCTTGTGAGACTTGACTAGAAATTGTAAGAAGAAAGTTCCCTAAAATACCCTATCCCCTTTGCTATCCCCTTTGATAGCAAAATATTTGCTAGATTATATTTTTGGGTTAAAATTATAAATAAAATCTATATGAATACTGTTATCAGAGGGTCTGCTAGAAATCCAAATTCTTATAGTTATTGAGGTGTTCTGAGTATTTTTTTCAAAGAAAAGTTTTCATATAGCTCTAATTTTATTAGCTTTTGTGGGTTCCAAAAGTAACAAAGTGAACAAATTGTTCATCTAAACCAGTCTTCATTTTTCTATGCTAATCATTACATTTTCAGTTCTAGTATGACTTCTGTGAGGTGTGCAAACTCTGACCATGGGTTTTATGGGGAGATCTAAGAAGAAGCAGAATGTGTATATTTATGCCACCCTTTGTTAGACACTGAAAAACCGAGTTATGATCTTGATGTATTGAGCCTGCTCTTGAGCCCTTGTCTTTGATTGCCAGAAGCTTCTGGTGATGCATTACAGGTTGACAGAGAGCGACTCTGCAGGATCCTTGCATCAGTTGCTTGGTGAATACTGTGGTCCAAATGCTGGCTAGGGCGAGTGGTCGGTGGGCTGGATGGTAACAAGGATTCCTCAGCGTGGGAAAGGCTATGCTTGCTTCCAGATGCTGCACTGAGGGCTCCTCTGTGCTGGGAGGAATTATGGTGTAGGAGCACAATATCCAGGGTTCCCACAACCCACATGGCCAGGTCCCTGGCAGACAGCAGCTGAGGCACAGAGTTATCTCCACATGGGGCGTGGTGCCTGGTCTGACGGACACGGATCAGAAACTGTCACAGAGCTGTTGGGGACTAGGTCAGGAAATGAAACTAAAAAGCAAAATGGTGTAGGTCCCCATAGGAAACAGACTCACAAGGTGATGTACATGCAGGTAGTTTGTGTGTACCAAATAATAAATAAACATCCCAAAAATGTCACTGAATACATATGCAGCTTCTCCAAGCTGTCTGAATGCTTAACTGCTGTCCTTACAAAGCTGTACTACTGCTCTTTCTGTATAGAAGTCCAAGGCTGCTTTGTTGTATACATCTACAGGATGGACATTAGCAATTTCCCTTTCTGTAATATTCAATATATACTTACTTCACTTTAAAGAGAAGATAGCAAAACCTATATGAAAAACTAGTTCAGTCAGACAAATGAAGAAAAATCAGGTTGGTGCTACATACGAAGATTTCAATCTTCATTTGAATGATAGATATATCCTTGGCTATTAAATACGGAAAAGAGGCAATATAAAGAACAATGTTGGAGACTGCTTATTCACAAATAAGCATCACTTTTAAAAAGTTCTTTTTCTGGGAGTGGGTGATAAATTTTTGTGATGACTAATAACGGAAAAATCACAGATCTGTGTTCTTTGATGCAGATGTATTCATATCCTATAAACAAAAAATTACATTGAAATAAGTATTGAATATGAAAACTTGCTGATTTTATACTTTGTTCGTCTTCTGCTGAAGACCTATTTATAACGAGTGTATTCTATACCATGTGCAACAGGAGATTCTTATTGTGTATATATACTGCACAATAGATATGTTTTATTATTTAGCATTATAATAGGCATCTTTTATAAGTTAAATTTAAAAAATACAGATCCAATATTGTGGTTATTTATCTCAAAAGTAAACTCTTTCCAAAAAATAAACAAAAAATGACCTTCACATTTATTCCCTAGAGAACATCTCTTATTTGAAAATGATAACACTTGGTGGATAAAGATATGCCTTTCATTTTGGCTAGGTTAATAAATCTGTGCACTGGGCTTTTTATTATATAAAGAAGATATGATGACTTCAAATAGAGGGTTGTATCCATATGCCATCTTATTGCTTTTAATGGGGAAAGGATAATAGAGAAAATAAATTCATTGGGTTTTTTTTTCTTTTGACAGCTATCTGCTGTTTATATTGTTACTTCTTCACCTTAAAGAATCACTGACGTTGCAGGTGATTGAATTTGATATCTGTGGGTTGTGGAATCAGCCTTTAAATTTTTATGTTGATTTGCATACATGACAGCTTTCATCAGTAAAGATCGTTATAAACAGCAAATTGGAAGAAGTTAGAAAATTCTTTTCCTTGAAAGCGATATAAACAAGTTTACAGAATGACTTAACAGAGCTTGCATAATCTGCGCGGTCAATAAAAACCAAAGGCAAAAAAATGTGCTTAAAATCTACAGCAAAAATGTTTTGTTTCCACTGTGTATTCCTGAAGACTTGCTCTTTAAGGTATGGCAAATGAGGATTACTGAATATGTACACTTAGAAATATTCCAGTAGAAAAACATTTTTCAAGGCCTTTCTTTTTAAATCTGGAGTTCATCTGTAAACTTCAGTAATAAGGACGCTGAACACCTTTTCCCTCTACTGAAATACAGTTCTTTATCCCAAACATGTCCCAAAACATGTCTTGTAGTAATATTTTTTCCTGATGTTCTGACTAGCACTGTTTGAAGAACAAAATTATGATTTAAAAAGTGCTTGAAATATGTAATTTAAAAAACTATTTTAACTTCTGTGATTAATTATTGTACCAGGCAGTTCAATAACCTTCAATAAGAAAAAAAAAAAAAATCCCAAACTCAGCAACCCCAAGCCACCCCAAACCATGTCCCCAAACATAGCAAAATAATCAGCATGTGAGATCACCACGAATTGATGAATCACTGGCAGCCTTTTTTCCTCTGTCTGACCAGGTAAAGTTCATATCTTGACCTTCTGCTTGCCTGGGAGCCATTATAGAAATCCTAATGAGCTTCCTGATGGCCTTTTAAGAGTAATAACTGATAAAGTAATTGTAACACCTTATGCTAAAGTGTTTTAAATACTCAAAGACTTCTGAGCCTCTCCCTACAGAAAAAGGCATGTCTGCTCATGTTATATGATACAAAAAGAAATGTTCCTTTTTATCATTGTAAGGGTACTTTGCTATGGTTTTTTTCTTCCAACCTCTGGCTAATAAGGATGGTGACTACACGCATTAGGCATTAGACAGCCTATAAAAGATTGATGCTTCTGATTACAGCATACTATAGGGCAAATTGTAGGGTTCAAGTCTCTCACAGAGTTAAAGAGGATATGTGGTATCTGAAGAAACATAAAGGTGTCAATTTTCTACTTGATGGTACTAATATATTTTGATAAGATCTGCATATTAAGAACAAGCCCTCAAATACAGTGATTTAGTACTGCAATTGTACACTACTTCACAGTGAGGAGAACAAACAACAAAATTGTGGATCCTTGCGTTTGCTCTGAAGGACGTTGAACAAAGACTTGTAGGCATTACAGCTGGCAGGCATGGAGAGGACTCGGCTCTCAGAAGTGACTGGCAAGAGGAATGGAAGAGGGATAGTAAATGTGAACAGGGAGGTTAATTGCAAACTAAATGAGTTTGCTACAGAAAGCACTGAGTCTCAGATCCTTAAAGGCAGCGTGTGTGTGTATTAGTAAACAACACCAGGGACTGTGCCAGGCATTGGAGCTTAATCAGCTAAACAATGAAATTGTGAGTGTTGTTTCCAGTACGTGCTGTTGAACAAGCAGCACTGCCCCAAACATTTCTTGGAGAGAGTTTGGGAACTAGGATAGGGCAGAAACAATAACATCGCTGCAGTTTCAGTTCCATGAGCGTTTAACAGCACTGATGAGCTGCTCAGTGACAGATAAAAGCCTCCCTTTTTAACTGGCTTTGAAATCCTACCTGTGTATGGACCTGCAAACCACCTGCAGGGCAAACCTCTCAGACATTGTTGTTCCCAAAATTGTAACTGTGCATTGAGAGAATGGTGGGTGTCATAAGTCAAAATTGTGTTGGGAAGCATTGTGAAAAAAACAGATTTCATGGCACCACTAGTGCTTGAGCCTATGTCTGGGCTCTGTTCAGTTACCAGAATAAGTGCATGGGGGGGTGCGGGGTCCACAAGTGCAGCCTGCTCCAGCTCCATCAAGCTCTGCAGAAAAAAGGACAGTATCTTGGGGTGTTGGGACTCCTGAAGATTAAGGGTAATGGCTGGATCTCCTGACAGCAGTCTGGTGGTTGGATCAGATGAAGTAGGTGGATTTACTCANCCAGAATAAGTGCATGGGGGGTGCGGGGTCCACAAGTGCAGCCTGCTCCAGCTCCATCAAGCTCTGCAGAAAAAAGGACAGTATCTTGGGGTGTTGGGACTTCTGAAGATTAAGGGTAATGGCTGGATCTCCTGACAGCAGTCTGGTGGTTGGATCAGATGAAGTAGGTGGATTTACTCACAAATCCCGTTACAAATCTGTCTCGTGCTCCTGACCAGAGGATTCCCAATAAATATGATATGCATATGCTGACTGGAGGAAAGTTCAGCTTCCACCATTCAGGCAGCAAACTTCAAAAATAAAGAGCAGATGAGAGAGGATTGGTGAATCATAATGAGCTTCTTGGAGTAATTTCTGTAGTTTCTTCAAGAATTCTTAAAATTCGCAGGAAGCAGACATGCACAGTGACTGTTCAGGGTAGAACTTTAGCTTATGTAAATCAATCTGTTAAATTGATTGGATTTTCTAAGGGTGTTTTATGCCAGCAGGATTTGGTCCTCAGATTTTATTTAGATTTTGTTTAGTAAGTAATGTGGCTAAAGTTAGTGAATACTAGTTGCTAGGACCTCCAGGGTGGAAGCCTCACTATGATTCAGTCACAGAATTTCAATTAGAAGGAAAATGCAACTGTGCTCCAAACACAAAACCATATATATTTTTGCTGGATTCTATAAAGGGACAATATAAAATGGATTACTGAGACACAAGCAATGCTGGTTAAATACAAACCATACTGCTATGGCAAATGTATTCTAGCAGTTACTATAACACCTTTCTCTATGGAGCACATCTTTGATTTGCAGACTTCCCTGAGATAACACACACAGTTTGACTCAGAACTTGCTGCCACATTCCTTATCCTCATAGCAGGTAGGTGTTCATTAAGAAGAACAATTATGAGTTATTCACTGTGGGATGGTGTTATACTCAATATTTTAGAGGCTCATCATTGTAACATTGGGGCCACTTAATTTTAGGATCCAGATTTCTGGTTGAAATAAATCAAATCTTAGTAAAATACACATATAAATCACTTTCATCTTTCCAGAAGAGAAAAAGCTCCTCAGAAATCAGTTGCAAATTTTGCTGGATTACAAATGCAGAGCAGTGCATTCTTGAAATGGGAATTAGGGATAAGACTTAATATCTCAATATTAGCTAATATTAATTGTAATCTAGTATTATCTTAATACCTTAATATTAAACTAATATCCAATTCTCTGCTGTTACAGTTTTTGTGCCTGAGTGAGTGACTAGGGTAGTTAACCAGTTAACCTCAGCTATTGGCCAAGTGAATTGATCAGTTTCTTATGAAGGACAAGTGTCATTTTCAGGTTTCATTTGAAATCTAATGCATTATCCTTTTTAATATAAAATGGATTTTCTGAATTTGTGTTTTTAGCTGCCCTGTTAGGGATTTCTGTTTATTTTCCTCTAATTACAGTGTTGCAATGCTGTTAATTTCCTCTAACACTATATGTACCAGAAACTTGCCAACAGTCATTATCTATGAGGCTGCTTGAGGAAGAATCCTGCTCTTTAATGGCTTCAGTGGGATCCTGTCCTCTGATAAAACAGCAGGGCTGGCATTTATTTCCACATGAGATGTGTTTCTTCACAAGACTAGAGAGTCACTGTGCTGTTTCGGTCCTGCAGGTGAGTGCACAGGAGGAAAGCTGTGGGAATCTGTGTGGCTGCAGGTCACTGGGTGTTAGAAAGCTTTTGAGCTTGGTGCTTTGCTGGACAAAAGGGATTCACCTTTGGGAGGTCTTACTGCTCTCATGTTATTGATGGCACCAGTCAGCAAGTTAGAGATCTGGCTGTCTTGGTCTACTACCTGAAGATGGTAAATATTTCCACTGAGATTCTAAGCCCAGGAAAATGACATCTGTGGGTATGCCAGAGGGTTTGTGAGACTTCTTCAGTTTCTCCATCTGGGGTGGATTTATATGATGACTTTCTGCTGGCCCATCTCTTGGTACATCTTCTAGCAGAGTTACACTGTGGTACCTACAAGGCAGTGCTCTCTGTCCAGAAGTTCAGGAGCAAACCATCATGAGAACAATGAGGATGAAATGGTGAAGGGCTGGGTTGCTCATCCTGCCAGAGATGCACTTGGAGTTCATCATGGTTCAGCAGCCAGGGGGTGATGTGAAGAACTACCTTGGGAAGGTGAAAGGGAAAGAAAAAAAAAAAGAAAAGGGGGAAGCAAAATATGGGAAAACATACTTTTTCCCATTGGTTCAGTTTTCATAAAGCTAGCAAGCTAGAGAAAAGGTATTTGTCCATGGCCAAAGGTCTGCAACATGATAGCAGATCTAAAATAATTGACACAAAGAAGTAAAAGCTTTGGAAAGCAGAATTTTGGCAATTTTGAATGAGGATATTTTTGCTCTCACTGTAGCTGGTTAATGAATTAGTCCACAACTGCAGCTGGAAATCAAGTCAGCTCTTTCACTGTGATACTTAGCCTTCTGGCACTAGTTTAATCCCAGCCCCAAAGCAACTGAAACACAGATACAGATTACATAGGATTTTAGTTTATTTATGTGTACTTATTCTGTGTGTATGTATAGGTTACAGGCAATGTGATGGAAGTAGGGCTGGTTTTAGTATGCAGATGGGTGAATTGCCTCCCCTGCATGACTGAAATTCCAGTGTTTCTATTAGTGTGTATGAACTATAAACTGTTGTTTTTTTTATCTCCGTGAGTGTGTTTATCACAAACTACAAGTCGAAAAAATGCACCTTTTGTTGCTGAAAAAAGAAGAGTTCCCCTCTTCAGGTATGATGCTGAGAATGGTTTTGAATAAAGGAGGGAATGAATCAATATATTTTCTAGTTGCAGGACCACACCTTTTCATGGTAGGTATGTCCCTAGGAAGTGTGGTTTTTAGGCAGGCATGTGCAATAATTTATGTCTGAGCCATTTGTTAATATTGGCAAAGTGTCACAGGTGCTCAAGTGCTGGTGGCAGGCTGGGGACAAGAAGGCAGCAGCAGGTCGCTGCTTCATCCCTGCACCGAGGGCTGGCATTTTACTCAGCAAGAGGCCAGAAAGTGACATTATTTACCCCGTAACCAGTGCAGGAATGAATCTGTGCTCCTCTGAGCTCTTTCAAGGAGTTTTTCTGAGTTTGACTTCTATGGTTTTCAGCAAAATGTCTTGGAAAAAATGTTTATAGAGAATCCTGGCTCTCATGCAGTTACTCTGCCATATGCAGTGGCACATCTTACTCATTCTATGAACGTTTTATGCTCCCAAGGGGATTTAAGAGTAAATACAACCACAAGCAAAAACTTAAAATATCAAATTAATTTTGTGTTATACACACAGAGTGATGGATAATGTCAGTTCAGGGCTTGATCCTGCATATGTTGAAGTTGAGAAGATTTCTTGGTGTTATTTTGGTTTCTGATTGGCACATAAAGGTCTCTATTTTTTTCCACTTGTATAAAACCCTATGTTAATAAATAAATAGAGGCATAGAATATTAATAAAAAACAATGGCAAATGAGGAGTGTTTCAAGTTCCTCCATAAAGAATATAATACAAAATTTGTCACAGCATTTTTTATTTTAATGGAGAAAAAATACATTTGCAACCCTATAATTATGTTCTGAGACAGAAATTCAGTTGGATTACTTTCAAGTCATTATATTATCTGTGTTAGAAAGTGGTAATTGGGGATTACTGAGTTTCTATCAGGTTTGGCTTAACAGCAAACAAGGTTAACATAAGTGGTTGTATAGCTGAGTTAATTTTAAATGATCTTCTGGGCTGAGATATTAAGGCTGAAATGCCTTTAAAGGAAGCTAAATGGGGCTTGTGTTTTGAATGTGATCTGATGTATAATTAGATTTCTCCTACAGAAAGGTTAGAAGCTGTAATCCAATCAACAGCAGAACTGTGTCTTTTTAAATTTAGAAATGTATAAAACTTAATACAAGTTGATTTCAAAGATTTACATGCATGTAATGGTGCGGGTATTGGAAGGTACTAGATTTAAAACAAGGAAAATTTGGGATTATGCAGGATATTGTAGGTGATGTGAGTTTTTACTCAGGATGGTTGGGCTATTAAAGAATGTGTGTTTGGGCAGTTGGTACTGTTAGCACACCAAACACTATCCATAACAGCCCTTTTAAAGACTGCTGTACCTTTGCTAATATTTTGTCATTTTTGAAAACTGAACAAGCTTGACACACTGCAGAGGTTGGTTAAATCATTTATTGAGAGTTTTTGTGACCAGTAACTGACTATTCCTCTCTATCCTTCATAAAGAGATTTTTGTAACCATATTTTTTTTCCTTTTTGTTCTCTTGAAAGAAGGAAGGCTTAAAATGATGGCAGTTTTAGCTCAAAATTTAGGCCAGCTTCTTTTGGCCGATTGTTGAAATAGGGCTGCTGTGTTCTCTCATGAAGAGAGAACAATGTCTTTTTCACATGTACATTTCCCATGCTAAGTCAGCTTGAATTAAAGTTGCTGAATGTTCCATGGCAGAAAGAGCTTTGAACCTAAATTTGATTTTAGCTTTCCTTTCTGCAGCCTGAGGATAGGAGTTGGATATGTCGTGTTTTCACAGAGTATGAGAAATCTTGTGGACGTTTGGCCACCTTCCTTTCCCTCTGTATTTATGCAGTAGTATGGTAAAAATACATTCAGCAAGCATGGAAAAGGGGAAGTCAGAAGAAAAGGAAGGTTCCAGTGAATGCTGTGTGAAGGAATTGTGTCTATATATCTCCCTGGTTGCTCCTGGGAAGCTCCAATGTGCTTTGCTCTTGGTGTTCTCTGGGTGCTGGCTCAGCACTGAGTGTACACCCACAGCGAGTGACTGACAGAGAAGGGCAGAGGGCAGAAGGTCAGGGAAGGAAGGCACAAGGAGGCAAAGATGACCATGTCTCCTTCCCAAGAGCACCTGTGCAGACAGGACTGCACAGTGCAGCAGCAGCAGTAGTTGGGAAGCTCCTCCATTAATCTTGAAGGGAAGAAAGAGGCAAACAGAGGCGGCCGTTTGCTTCCTGTAAATGAACTGCTTGCAGACAGTAAAGGGACACTCCCTGGAGTCAGGGGACATTAATGTTCATGTGGGCACTTAACATGATCCAGTTTCTAAGCCTCAATATCTAAACACTGCTGATGTCTTTACAAGTTATAAAAATAGAGTAAAGTAGATTTTCACTAAAGCTAGAGAAGATGTGATCTAGTATTCTCCTGATAAAATGTGATACTGTTACTGGAGAGGGAAGGACTCTGTGCGGGGAAATTAATGTTTAAATTAAAAATGTATATTACATTTCTATACATTCATTTTATGTTAATATTAACAAGACTAAAAATTTCTCATATTAATATTATGAGAACAGTGTCAGTAATTTTTGCCTGGGTCCAGTCATAGCATATCTGTACTTCACTTGACACGTCCTGGCTCTGAAAATTTTAATGAGATTTCTTCCTTTTCCAGTCAGTGAAACTTCTTGTGTGCCCAAATGTCTAGCTGGTACTTGACTTTTGAAAAAAAATAATAATACATCAACCTTAATGAAGGAGAAAATTCTAGCAGAACTTGGTTGTTAGTCACCTGTATTAAGCTCAGGATAATCTAAAAATGGCAGGCCACTGATACTATCATTTATTATTCGAAATAGTTATTGTGAGCAGTCAATCTTAAACCAACTGTTTTGAGTTTACAAGGTGAAGTGCAGTTCCAGGCTGGGGCCTTTCAGCCCGGTCCCTCAGCTTGGGGCTGTCCTTGAACTCAGAAGCTGCAGTTGCAGGTGGGATTCACTTGTGCAGGTGCATTTAACAGGGAGTGTCTTTGAGCAGCTTGCTGGGTGAGATCATGTGAAGGGGTAGCATTGTATTATTCCTGGCCATATAGGCATCATTTGATGTTTTTAAAAAAAATAAAAATCTACTCCATCCTAATCAGTGGGCAAAAGAGAAAGTAGTTAGATTATGTAGTGTTTGCATGAGAATAAGTGAATGGTTTTGTAAAATCTACCAGAATATTTTTTGTTGTGATAGGCTATACTTTATTTCTTCACCAAAACAGAAAAAAAAAGAGAGTAAATATTAATGGGCATTACAACATGTAAATGGATTGTTCCTATAATGCTACATGACACCTATCCTGGAAATGAAGGGACAGGGGTATATTTTCTAGCGTTATATCCTTAATTCTGTCATTTATAATGATAGGAAAGGTAATGAAAACTACTTGTTGAAGACAGCTCACAAAAATGATAAGTGAGAGCAAATAGGTGACACATTGGAAAGAAGAATTCCTGGTAGTTAGAGATGACAGAGGAGGTCTTATGTGCACTATCTATTGTGGTTCTATGCCTGCCTCCTGGATAACTTTAGCAATTCAATTAACCGATATGAGCCTGTGTTTCATCATCTATAAAAGGCAGATTATACTTACCCACCTCACAGCATCTTTATAATTGATTTTGTGAAGTGCTTTGGGATTCTCAGATGAAAGGCACTATACTGTGTCAAGTATTATTATTATTATTGCTACTAGTAGTAGTAACAGTACTTGTTGTTTATACTGCTCTTGCCTGTTCATGATGCTTTAAGTAATGCATTCCTGCAGTGCCTCTGTGAGTTAGGTACATGTGTGCTTTTAGAGATTAAGAAATTCAGCAATCATCATCTAGCTTTCCCGTTTTCTCAGTGTTCCTAAGATTTTGGAAAAAAAAAAAAAAAGGTGAAAAAAATCCTTAAGTATAAACATCTTTGTGATGCTTAGTGCACTTGTGGGAAGCTGTAGATTAGGTTTGGGATTTGTTCAGTTAGAAGGACAGAAAACACACTGCTCATAATTTCTGGCAAGTTTTTTAAGCACCGAAGTCCATAAAAGCTTTCCTTCTCTTCCTCTGTATCCAAATGCCAAAGCATAGTCATGTTTCAAGGGCAGGCTGAATGGAGCTCTGAGCAACCTGGTCTACTCAAAGTTGACCCTGTCCTTGGCAGAGGCATTGGAACTAGATGATCTTTAATGTTCCTTCTGACCCAGGCCAAGCTAATTCTATGAGTCTATCTTTCTGTGCTCCCACCCAGCCTGCGTTTCCAGGCACTTTCAAGAAATGGTGCCTGGTTTGGCAAACATGGGGAGCTCAGCCAAAGGGTCAGTGCTGGATAACAGGGAGTCCTGGCTTGTTCAGAACTCTTGGCAATGCTCTGGTACAGTCTTGAAGTTCAAACACATTTGTGCTATCTCCAGGCTTAAGACTGATCGGGAGATTTTGGACTGTCTTCTGGTTGAAAGGCTTAAAATCCATCCAACTTTGTTTCAGATACTTAATACTTTGTGTAGGGGTTGGGATTTTTGTTTTGTTTTAACTTCACTGAATCTGTGTTTTAGTAGTCATCTGAGATTTTAGATTTTTTTTTTCTAAATGTACACATTTCTCTAATCTGTGATAACTTGGAAAACTGGATCAAATACCACAGTAAAAAAATATTTGCCCTTGGTTCCATTGCTGCCTTTGGTGTGGGCTCAACAGCTGCAGATGTCATTGCATCTGGACGTGCTGTCTTCAAAAGCAGCTAATTTCTGAGATGGCAAATGGTCTTTGATTCACAGCAGCAATGGGCTTTGAGCTCAGGCATTCTTCCCATGTTCAGCAGGTGTCTAAATGTCACTTACTGGAATTGAGATGTATCTGTTGCTGCACACATAGGCAGTGATGATATGAATGCATGGTGTGGACTCAGGCAGCAAGCCACAATTGTAATGCATTTCAGATATAACTATAATCAAACATAAACTCTGTTCAGCTTATGTGGATATGGCATGTATACTGACACACCATACAGGCTGCTGAGGCATTCTGGTCTGTGCAGAGACTCTTTTAAGCAAAGAATCAGGATATGTGATCTGCTCTTCAAAAGCCTTTTCCTAAGGCTTCACAGGAGGAGAGCTGCGGTGTGATCATGGGCTACAGCTTATGGCTTTATCCCATGGTTGCCTCTGAGAACTGCACTGAACTGTCCCTGCTATGGACGTCCTCCAGGGAGTTTCTACTTGAAACAGAACGAGGTATAAAGAGTTTTCAATGCAAATAGCTTTCAGGGTTTGTTTGGGTTATTTTGCAGTCAAAAACTGAAATCAGATTTATCAAGAGAATTTGTTGGCCGCTGTGATACAGGAGACCAGTCGCAGCTCAGGATTGTGTATTTGGGATATGTGTGATTTGGGGAGTGGGGAAACTTGGTTTTGAAAACAAAAGTTCAATAGTTATTTATATGCAGACAATCTCAATGAATCATTTATGTAGCACATTTGTAAATGAGAGCTAAATGGGACTCAGCGGTTTGTGATGAAAAGCAGATACCCAGAAACATCTCATTTTTTAAGTGTTGCATTCCCAGGTCGTCTCTAATTAGAGCTTTGGAAATCTGGAAATAAATGTTTCTTCTTTGTGTCCTAAACAATAAAGGCTCTCAATAGCAGCAGGCTGCTGAAGTCAGCTTATATGGCAAGAATGCTTTTCATGGAAACAGTTTGAAATTCAGACTGAGTTTGAAATTCAGTGCAGGCACATGCTTCAGGCTTGCCTGAGAGGTGAGCTGTTTAGAGATCTCTGTTTTGCTCATGATGGTGAAAAACTGGAAAATGACTAATCACAGAGCTGGTTAAATGTACAATATGCAGGCTTGGGTTCTGTGTGTGTCTGAGATAGTCTTTTTGCTTTCTGCAGACTGGCAGGTACAGGGCTCTGCTACCTCACGCAGCAGAAGGAAGGGTGCAAGAATTAATGAAGTATTATGCATAGAAATCATAATACAGACAAAACCAGCAAGACTGCCTTGTGCACCATATGGGCTCTGCATCTTCCTGCTTCCTTACTTCTGCTCACCAGTGGAGCAGCTCTATCCACTTCCACTGCCACAGGATTTTCTGCTTCAGAAAAGGGTGTTTCTGTAACAGGTGGTTGCCATATCCTCTCTATGCCTAGTTTTCAGGATACTATATTACTGTAGTTTTTGATAAGATTGGCCTTGAAAACATTACTTGAATCAATGGCTTTGCTGGCGCAAATAAAAGTTAAATTATTACTTAGAAGTGCATAGTAAATGCACAAAATCATTAGTTTTGATATAGTCCTAATTTCTACTTACAGCATTTTCCATAATTTCTTTTTAAGGACTAATTATCTCCTACTTTTAAATTAGATATATGCAAATATGTTTTAAAACAAAGTCTGAAACATTTCTTTTGCATATAGCTTGAAATTAACCATACAAGTGTTATAACTTAAATGCAATTCTACTTTCAAGCTTGTACAGTAAGGGATTTAAAAATCTCCCATAAAATGTTAAGGTAGAAAACTGTATTTGATGCTTTCTTGATGCCACAAAAGATGTTTTAAAAATTTTTTAATTATCTTCAACCTCCTTTCAGGTTTAAACTTTTGAGGACAATTTGGTGCATTAGATCACATTTGATGAAGTTAGGTGTAATAGAGCTGCACCAGGAGATATTTCTATGCCTATATTCTATTGTGGTTTTTATAGTTTTATTTTTAATATGATTTCTCCTTCATATTACCTAAGGAAATGAAATTAAGGCACATATTTTTGAATAATTACTTTTTAAATGTATGCCATAAAGGAAATCTCATGCAGGCCATACTTTAATATATGAGTGTCAGTAGCCATCTAAATATTGAATTTTACATTTTTTGTTTTAACATGCATATGGTTTAGGGCAGCTTTTTATTTGTTATATCATAAAAATAATTTGTCTTTTGTTTGTAATACTATTCCTCAGTTCATCATTTTTCTATAGCCTAACCAGCAGTGTATCTGCCTTAATATTGATGATGTCTGAGTGATTCAGATGTGGTTGTGATGTTTTATATCTTTTCCCTTTCCAGGAAGACTTGAAACAGGGACTCACTCATCACCTAAAAGCATAATTGCTGAATATACAGAATGCTTAATGTTATGAATACAGAAAGTTCTTTGTGACAAATGGTCTAGACACCTAAACATGTAACATTTGGTAGTCATTGGGTTCTTAGAAATGAACTTATGTCTAGATAGAAAATACATGTCCAGAATCTCATCTTGTGTCTTTCATTTTTATAACCTTGTAGCCCTGTGGATGTCACAGCTGTTTTTCAAGAATATTGTGACTATCTCTTAAGTTTGGAGAGTGTGGCTTGCACCCTACTGATACAACTCACATTCAGAGTATCACTACCTGTCCTTTAATCTGGCCTACTGGTGCCTGTGTAGCTTGTGAAAGAATATGGGGTGCTGCTGCTGTGCCATCGTAGTGGGCATTTTGCATTTTCATGTGGCTAATCTGTACATCCAAAACATTCTGACTGTGCTGCTTTGGCTGGGATGGAGTTTGTTTTCTTCACAGTGGCTAGGATGGAGAGGCATTTTTGGTTTGTGCTGAGAACAGTTGATCATTTGGGGCTGTTTTATTTATTGCTAAATTGGGCTTGCACAGAGCCAAGGCCTTTTCTGTCTCTCACCCACCCCACGAGTGAGTGGGCTGGGGGGGTTCAAGCTGGGAGGGGACACAGCCAGGGCAGCTGACCCCAACTAACCAAAGGGATATCCCATGCCATGGGATATTTGTCCTCCCAAGTCATCATTTAATGTGATGGAGCCTTGTTTTCCTGGAGGTGGCTGAGCACCTGCCTGCCCATGGGAAGAGTGAATTAATTCCTCATTTTGCTTTGCCTGTGTGTGTGGCTTTTCCTTCCCCTACTAACCAGATTTTATTTCAACTGATTCCCTTTTGCCCTTACGAGTCCCCCCTCTCCTGACACGGGGGGCTGAGCGAGGGGCTGAGCTGCTGCTGGGGTTAGACCAGGGCACTGTGAGTGCACTGCCCCACATGTGTGGGGATCCCCTGAACACAGTCTGCAACTCTTAGCTGGTACCAGGCAGGACAAGAGCAGTAAGGAGATTCTCTAAGGGATTTAGATTGCTCTGGAGTTGGGAAAGGAGCCTGCTTCTGCCTAAGGACATAAGTTGGGAACTGTACAACGTCCTTTTATGGATTCTTTGTAAGGTGTGATATAGCAGAAGAATATCCAACCTTTTAAGACAGAGTAACATACCAGGAATCTTTTCAAGTGACTCAAACAGAGAATTTTGCAAGGTAAAGGTAAGAGCTGCTCCTCACAACGTTTGCTGTTGGATTTACAACAGATACAACGTAACCTTTTGGTGTCTTCCAGATGAAAGCTTCCACTATTTACAAAAAAAAAACCACTGGAAGCAATAAAGTCATGCTCATAATTAAAAACTGCTGTGTGAAATAAATATGTTTTGCAATTAAAAGAAGCAGTTTCAGTTAAGTTTGTCATCATCTGCTAGATGCTGGTAGCTTACATAAAATGGTATAGTGTTTGCAGGTTTATTCTTAGAAAAATGCTTAGAACTCTAGATCATTGTGCAGCACTAATTGGTCCCCTGACTGGAATACTGTTGGGAAGAAAATAAATGGGAATGAGGAGTAAAATAATCTCTCATCTCTTAGGTAGTTCCTGATATTCTCATATTTATTGCTATCTTTTCTGTGATGGGGTAGAAAAATTTCCAGGCTGTTCTCTTGAATCATTTACATCTGCATTAAATGTTTACATAGAGGAAATAAAAATGTTGAAGTTAGTATTAGAATCCATATGCATAATACAAAAGAAATTTAATACTAAAATGCACATAGGTATTTTTTTTTCTTTTTTTCTTTTCATCCAACTCAAGGGATGCTTATCTGACTTATTGCATATTGACTGATATGAGGAGCTGCTCCAATTTATGGTCAGTCTGATTTTTTTTTTAAATTCTGTGACTCACCTATAGTTGTAGAAGACCTGTCTCCAGTTACATGCCTGAGAACAGGGTTACTAATCATTGCTTTGGAAGAACCTACACTGAGGGTCATTAGCAATCAGACTGCTAAGTGAACACCTATCCTTCTTCTCCCCCAAGTTCAGTCTAAGCCAGACACTCAACCTGCCCCTTCCTAGTCTCCAATTCCTTTATGTTCACTGTAGGTCACTACACTTCATCCAACCCAATTCCTCCAGACAGGCAATGGATGGTGTCTGAGAAAGGCTGTGTTCCACCCTGGCTTGCTGAGGGAAGTAATTGTTTATTGTGAGTAGGATGGTGCCTACAGAAAGAGGAAAACAGATGCAGACACTACTGAGTGGAGTGGGAGATGCCATTTGCTTTAAACCCAGAGGGTAGGGGTTTTAGGGACGTGCAATCTCATAAGACAGAGCCATTAATTTTTCGAGGAGTCTTTTTAAAAAATGCATTTTACTATGGTACAAATAAGTAGCCTTGTTTTGCAGCACTGAAAAAAAAAAGTGAGATCTCTTTTCTATGCCGTTATGTGTTTTTCATGTCTGGTAAATCCCATGATCATTATGAAATCAAATATTTTTCCAGTTAGGTATGTTGTGATTTTTTTTTTTTTTATTCCTTCCAAGTGATTCTATTATGTACTTGTTGGCAGAGTTAAGATTTTTGTTATTTGCCATCAAACCAAGAAATTGAAGTGGGATGAAACCAGAATAACATGAGTTTAAAGTTTATGTATTAAAATAAATAGGAAACTTTTTTTGTCTATTAGGCTGATGGCAGGAGTAAAATTAAATTCAGCCATAGAGTGCAGAACAGCAAGATTAAATCTGTGATGCAGTGTGGTTTGTGAGTGGAAAAGAATGAGTCCTGCATATGTTTTACAACATCTGAGTGGAAACACTGATTCTGCAGCTTGGGATAGGAAATACAATCAGTGTAGCTGAAGCCAGGCATCTATTTATCTTAAATTAATCATTCTCCAAGTAGGCAGTTGATATCCTAGTGCTATGTGCCATCCTTTTTACATTCATGCAGCACACATTAAACCAAAGAGCTGTTACTGTAGGAGCTGAAATATATTGCAGCACACAGATTGTAAATGTTTAAAAATACACTAACACTTCTGTATGTTCAGTTGGCAATTAAACTGTATTAATATTTTTTCTTTTAATACTTACAATTATTAGACACTTGGAAACAGATATACTTACAAAATTCTAACAGTTTTCACAAGAATAAAAATTAGCTTAATGATCTTTAAATTGACAAGAAAAGCTATGGGTACATTTCAAGCTAGAATATTTTTTTGTTTGTGCTGTTTAGTTCAATGAAATTTACTTCTGATTTTCTCCTATATGTCAACAAACAAAAATCTGAGAGTTATTTCTAGTGTTTGAATTTACCAGGAACAGATTGAATAAGAGGACGACAATTTTTTTTTTCCTGTTTCAGTTTGGATACATATAGTTTAATTTAAGAACAAAATAATTCAGTCAATAGCAATGTTAAAGAGAGAACTGCCTTCGAGGCACAGTTTCTCCAAAGCATTTAAATTTTAATTTCATTCTAGGACAGAGCCTGAGGTTTTGTTGGATTTGACCTCAAATGTCATAAGAGGAAATGAAATAAAATGATAATTTACTGTGTCCTACTGCAGATGTAGTAATTAGAAGAAACTAAAGGGAAGAGGAGACTCATCGTTAAGCAAAAAAGCAGGAAATTAAGCAGACATTTTCTCTTAAAGCATCATTTTCTTCTCATAAGTATTGATGATATCTGACAGTAATTGCCTGACAACAAAAATATTGTAACTGGAATCTTACTTTTGTTGATTCTGAAATCATCACACCTTTTTTTAAATATTCCTCTTCCAGGTTTTCTTTGTTTCTGGTTTTAAATCAAAACTACTTAGAAAAAAAATGATAGTAGGATTTAGAAATCCTAAGTGGCAAATTTTAAGCATTGTTTTATCTGTTAATACTTTCAGCGGCTTTTTATCTGTGCCATGCAATATGTATGCAGGCAAATTCTCATTTTATAGGGAATTTTGCATTTGAGCTGTATGAACTCTCATGGGTACTCACTCTCTTCCTATCCTGACCACTCTTCAGATATGCCACACTGTGACAGTTTTGAAAGACTTGCCACCCCCAGATTTTTAACCTTCCATGGGAGATTTTGACTGGACATTTGTAAGGATCTCTTTACTGAGAGGGGTTGTCAAACATTGGGACAGTCATCCTAGAAATCTGGTCCACGCCCCCAGCCTGTCAGTGTTTAAGGGGCATTTGGAGAATATCCTTAGGAACATGCTTCAACTTGGTCAGCCCTTAAGTCATCAGAACTACATGATTGTTGCAGGGCCTTTCCAGTTGAAGAATATTCTATGCTATTCCTATTCTATTCTAGTATCCAGAGTTTGGAAGTAAGTGGAGCTATAAGTGGAAATACTCGATCTGCAAAGTATTTGAAAAAATAGGTTGTTTAGAGTTTGATGAAAAACCCAATTAAGTGAGGGGGGCTGAGTGTCTTTATTTTGACTTCTGGATTTTTACATATACAAGGATGTTGTTAAAAAACCTGAATATAGATTAAAGGAGTTCATATTTCCATTTGTTAGAAGCATGTGCCAAGGAAACCATTCTTCAGAAGAGGAAAAAAAATCTACAATGGAATTTTATCATCCAGGTAACAAGGCAGGTCAATTGTGACTGAATGTGCAAAGCTGCTTAAAAAATCTGTAATTCTGTAGCTGTTTATTGTGGTATTTCTTCTGCTTATGCTGGAGGCTACTGTCAGAAAAGGTATCAAAACTTGCAAAATGCAAGTTTTGCTGTCAGAAAAGGTATCAAAATGCACCCTCGTTGGGCTGCTCAGCTCTGGTTCTGGTATCTATACAGAGACATCATACAGTTGACTGAGGCAGAGGAGAAAATGATGATGTACTCAAATTAGTATTGCAATGGACAAGTACACTTAAAAGGAGATTGAGATACAAGAAGTCTGATTTATGAAGATCTACTTGCTTAAAAGACAACAATAATGAGAACCCTTTCACCAGACTTGAGACTTTTGAAAAGAGAGACTTAAATGGAAATGCTGACAGATTTAACTATAGAAGTCTTGAACGGACCTACCAAGACACAAAGTGTGTCAGAAGTCTGCAAAGCATTTATTACTCACAGTGATGCAAGGAAAAAAACTTTTAGTATCCAGTTCAAGGAAACTCCTTATCCATTTGTAGAATGAAAATCACTTAGTTTTTCATGTGTTTAGAAGCAAACTTTGTTTTTGTGATGAAAATGTAGATTGAATGTGTTTTGCCTACTAATGATACTTTGAAAGCAAAGGTAGATATGTAGACATACTTTTTAGTAGCAAGAATACCCTTGGCTGTGAGTCTGTTTGCACTATATATAATGAAAGATTTGTACCTGTGTGTTCTTTGGTGCATACAGGACATAATGCATATAGAAAACTGCAGTATGTCAAAGCAAGAGAAGGTTCTGCCAGATAGGGAGCTTGGATAGCTCAGGTTAGAGTAACTGCATGGCCACAGTCAAGTCTTACCTGTCCAGGGCAACTGCTTATATAGTTTAGAATTCTTACACTAATTGAAGACTTTTTCCTTTTGTCTGAAGTAGAAGTGAAGGCCTGTTCTGCGAACAGATGGAAATGAAAAGAAAGCTTAGACAAATTTACTTCCTCAAGTTTTCATTTCAGTTGTAACACTCATTTGTAATTTTACACTCCAAGGGGAAGCAAGACAAGGTTTATTTTGAAAACACCGTATTTACTTTTTGTCCTCTACTGTGTACCTTACAGACAAGCACAAGGCAAGGCTTTATACACCCACAGCCCAGTTTTCAGAATCAGTGAGTACCGTAGATTTCTATGACAACATCTGGAGCTGTATGTCTTAAAATCTCTGAAAAATCAAGCCTTCAGACATTATTGCTTCATTTCCCCAGGCAAATCATCTCAGAGTACCTCACAAAATGAATCAGAAGCGCAGAGTGCTGCAGTTCAATTTGTACTAACATTTACGTCTTTTGAATGTCAGGATGGCTTTTTAAATGTTTCCTCATAAAACTAAGTCCACTGTCAACAGTATTCCTCACTCTGATTAGAGGAAGTACTTTACAGCTTAATAAAATCCTAAACTAAGCAGAGCTGCCAAAGTTTCAGAAGAAAATATGTGAAACCAGTCTTGCTTTTCTCTGAGCTATAGAAATGTCATGGTGTGGCTGACTGTGTCTCTGGGGTTTGTGAGGCAAGGTTTTGGTAGCCAGGGGGCTACTGGGGTGGCTTCTGTGGAACACTGCCAGAAGCTTCCCCCATGTCCAACAAAGCCAATGCCAGCTGGCTCCAGACCAGACCCACTGCTGGCCTGGGCCAAACCCATCAGGGGTGGTGCAGGTGCCTTTGGTATAAAACATGTAAGAAGCAGGGGGGGAATTGCTTCACATAAGGAACTGCAGCCAGATGAGAGAGGAGTGAGAATATGTGAGAAAAAACCGACTCTTCAGACACCAAAGTCATTGCAGGGGGAGGGGCAGGACATGCTTCAGGCTCCAGAGCAGAGATTCTCCTGCAGTCTGTGGTGCAGACCGTGGGGAGTCAGGCTGTGCCCTGCAGCCCACGGGGGTCCATGGTGGAGCAGAGATCCACCTGCAGCCCATGGTGGACCCCATGCCAGAGCAGGTGGAAGTCCAAAGGAGTTTGTCACCCCACAGGAAGCCCATGCTGGAGCAGGTTTGCTGACAGGGCTTGTGACCCCTTGGAAGGGACCCACGCTGGAGCAGTTAATGAAGAACTGCAGCCTGCGGGAAGAACTCAGAGAAGCTCAAAGAGGACTGCCTCTGATGGGAGGTACCCCACCCTGGAGGAGGGGAAGACTGTGAGGGGTCCTACCCCTGAGGAGGAAGGAGCACCTAAGATGTTTGTGATGAACTGACAACAACCTCCATTTCCTGTCCTCCATGCCACTGGAGTGGAGGAGGTAGAGAATACTGGACGTGAAATTGAGCTTGTGAAAAAAGCAGAGGGGGGGAAAGTTGTTTTTTAGATTTTTATTTCTCATTACCGTACTCTGATCTCGTTGTTAATAAATTCAATTAATTTCTCCAAATCATGTCTGTTTTGCCTGTGACAGTAATCAGTGATGATCTCACTTTGTACTTATCTTGACCCAAGAGCCTTTCATTGTATTTTTTCGCCTGTCCTGTTGAGGAGAGGGAGTGCTAGAGTGGGCTTGATGGGCACCAGCTGTCCAGCCAAAGTGAACCCACAAAAGCATGTAGGTGAACACTATTCTGTCTTTCACCTTGATGTGCAAAACAGCATTTCGTGGTAGGCATGCATGTTTTCTTCCCTCACTGCCTGTGGACAAGAAAAGGTAGATGAAGCTTCCTTCGATAAATTTTGCAAGGCATTAGTGGAACACTTTAAACAATTAGAATTTCTGTTACTCCTTCTCATAATTGGATCCCTTTGATATGCCACTTTCTTTTTTTTTTTTTTTTTGGTAGGAAGTTGCCTGTTTATTTTGAAAAAAGAGTAAATGGATTCTTTATGAATAATTGTACCTGTGAAGTATTCCTAAGCCACTGATTTTTCAGGAGATCAAACTGTTTCATGAGACAGTATAAAATGCATCAGGAGGTGTCACGCTCTCCAACCGTCCTGAGGAATGAGAAATTATGACTCCTGCATCCTGCTCAAGTCACTGCCATTCACACAGGGATACATTCACTGCCATCCACACAGGGATATGTATATAAGCCCTCTCTGCTTTCTGTTAAGGGGAAAAGAAGCAGAAGTCCCAAGATGCCTGTAATATATATTTTTCTGACATAGATTAGGGTTTGCTTACACTCGCTTTGTCAGTGACTGTACTGCACAGAAAACCTCTTCTAGGGTAGCATTTACATTCCCCTGTCTGGTGGCTCAGATTTACTCAGAACAATATGTGAAATAATGGCTTTGGCATGATTACTCCAAGTGTGGCTTTCATCCCAAGTATGCCAGTCTTTGGTACAGAAACTTGAATGTCATGATGTAAACATGCCCCTATTCTGGAATGGTACACAGGAATATCTTTTTGTATAGGTTAGAGCCCGTCTGCTGTTGGCTGAATGTTGCCCAGAAAACAACTTCTTCCATTTAATGTACATGATTGGTGTAATAGTTGTTTGCATTCTCTCCCTTTCTTTTGAATGAGCACTTTCTGCCATTGAAAGTTTTTCACTTCTCATTCTCCAAGTTCCCTCTTCTTCTACATGCTCCTGTCCAGAGCCCCTTTTGGGAGTATTTCCAGTGCTAGTATGAGCACTGACAGTGCTTCTGGTATGGCTTGTACACAGAGTTTCAGGATATCCAAGGCATTACACCTAAAAGATCTACAAGGAATCAGGGACAGTTTGGTGCTGTACAAATAATAATTTCAATGGTAACCGTCACTTCATTCTGCTAAGTGTCTCTGTTTGTTCCTTTCCCTATATGTTATAGTTGCTTGAGCCCATACAAAACTCTTGTGATTTTACACCCTCAGTTTATAATATACTTATTGTCAGGCTTGAATCCAGAAATATAATAACATGTTTTTGTATGTGATACCTGTATTGTTGTATATATAAACATAGAAAATGTATTTGCTAAGGGTAGAGAGGGCAGACCTCTAGAGAAAAAGAGTGGAGATGAATATGCAGCTCTGTTTTATATGACTGAGCATAACACACCCAAAGATGTGCTGTTCTGCTGCGGTGGAGAATGTGCAATGAATATAATGCAAATGCTGTGTGAAGGAAAAACTGTACAATGGCAAAACTCCTGTCCAACAGTAAGGAGCCACTGTATTGCAACCGAATAAAACATACAGAACTATTTACTGGAACATCAGTGCCTGTGCAAGGGCAAAATTAGCAGGGTTAGGAAAAGGGGGAGAAAGCTCACACCTTTTGTGAGCTTCTCTGGCAAAATAAATACCAGGCTATGATTTCTCTTGTCAAAAAGGACAAAGATTCAGTCTGAATTACCAAAAATATCATGAAAGATCACATAAATTTAGGAGAATTAAAGAAACTTGGTAAAGGTACTATTAATCAGTTTATTATGTAGGAAAAAAACAGATAATGTTTCTGGTTAGGGTCTTGGGGGGAGATCCGTCTGGAATGTCTGCTGCCAACAAACCCAAGACATAAAGTAGATTTAGCCAATGAGACGACTAGAAAAACCAAATACCCATCATCTGGCCAATCAAGTGAGCTCACCAGAGAATTACTTCTTGTGTTAGTTCTCCAACAAATGGTAAGTGTTCCTTTCTTGTGATCTGTGGTTACATAGGTGAGCATGTGTATGGCACTGAGTCCTTTAGGAGTCTCTGAGACTCTAGGTACACATAAAAGAACATTTATTTGTTCATGCAAAGTCTAACATGGCAGGTTAAAAAAGGTGGATGCAGCTATTTTTCCAGATGCAATGGTGTTGTGTTATCAGTAATGAATTGTGGACTGTTTAGATTTCCTATATGTGATAACACTGAATTATATAAAAAAAAAATGAAGCTCTACCTTTTGAGAGTATGATTTTAAAATATAATTGCTTGTAGTACTTGACAGCCCCATTTGAGGCAAAAATATTATCTTAGGGGATAGAGACATAAAGTTGAGATGCCCACCTGTCAAATCTCATGAGGTGTAATGGTCATAGTGCACAATGTGATGCCTTCAGGATCAATGGCTGCACAGGAAGATTCAGTCCCATAAAGTGGACCTATGTCTGAATGAACCAATGATATTCCTCTGCCCACAGAGTCAAAAGCATTCCCTGATTTTTTTTTTTTTCTTCCCTAAGTTCTGTTTATGGACTTGAAATGTATTCTACAAAGTGGCAGCATGGGGAAGATGGAAAAAAGGACAGCATTCAAAGAGAGATCTAGAAAGGTTCTCCAGATATGCAGAAGGATTTTAGGAAGAGCAACACTCAACAGCGATTGAAGTTAGTCAAAGTATCAAGCAGAGCTTCTAACACTATATTAGTAACACTAATGAGGACTAAATTAGGAAAATGTGGGCCTGTTGCAAAAAGGGTGGGAAAATTAGCGACAGCAGACAGAGATGCAGCTGAGGTGCTCACTGCTGTCTTTGCCTCAGTCTTCACTGACTTGGTGCTAGTGAAATATAACTAATCCAGCTTTGATGAGTGAAAGTTCAGGATGCAGCTGATGTGAAAGTGTTTTCTAATGTGAGGAAGCTCTTGCTTTCAGAAGATGGTATCTCACACTCTTTAATATTGGTGTTTTGGTGGATTTTTGTTAAAAAGACGTTGGCAGATCATGGGAATATCTTAATGCTTCAGAGCTGGTGCAGCTGTCAAGGAAGTACTTGAAGAAAATAGCTTTGATTGTTGAAATATACTGTGGTGCACTAAACAGAGTATTAGACATACAAAATACATTTAATTTAAATGTTTATACTAATGCTGGCCCAATGAAAGGGTCACAGCAACAGAGATAGCTGGGAGTTAACTCACTGCTGTGCTGTGTATGTCCAGCCAGCCTGCAAAATACACTTCTTTCTGAAAATATTACCTTTTTGCCAATTAACACTATTCTAGTTCTTGCTCAGCCTAATGCCCTACCCTGTAGTCACACATGTCTGCAGTAGACATGTATTTCTGTTACTCTTTATGGAGTATGATAAGAATGCAGTTGATGTTTCAGTTGAAGAAGTACTTCTTCACTTCCCCCATGCCATGTGGAGTATCTTCCAGATGCCTGACTGAATCTAGCCTAAGGACCAAGAGTGTGGATTTGTCACAGGGCTTGGTGTGGAGTTAACTCTGTTTAGAGACTTGTTTCTTTCTTTTTTGAGGGTGACTGATTCAGGCCCAAGTTTTCCAATCACAATGATTGCCTTTGCAAATACACAGCAGAATAGACCCACGGAACCTGTGAGACTCAAATACAAATGAGTCAGCTTCAACAAATATGGCATATATATATATATATATGTAGGGGGCTAAAATCTACTTCATGCAAGTAGTGTGCTTTCAGAAAAGATTGAGTTGAAAAGAGATCATTTACAGGAGAAAAAAAGCATTTTCAAGTATAAGCAAAACACTGGAAAACAGTCATTGAAGTCTAAGGAAGACACAGGAAGAATGTTAAGAATATGTGAGGATGTAGAAGAAAGAGCATAGAAGAAAGATTTTTGGAAGGTGCAGGGCTGCTATAAGAAGTCAAGACCTCACCTTATATACATGTACACACCTTTTTCTCATTTGAAGAGCTTGGTGAGCTTGGTGTTAAAAGTAATAACAGTAGCAAAGGAAAGTTCCATCTGTTCATATGGATAAGGCTTTGAGGATCAATAGCTTTAAAAAAGTCTTCTGAAAAGTGAATGCAAATCTTTTACAAGACATGGGTCAAAATCTGATTTAGAATCTGAAATCCTGAAATCTTGCTAAAAGACCCAAACAAACATTGCAAAACACAGAACAGAAAAAAAAACCAGTATATTTTTTCTTTTTCTTTTTTTTTCTTTTTTTTTTCTCTTTGTTGTAATACACTGCAAAATTTCCAATGTATTTTGTTTTAAAAAAAATTAAAGGGAGCCTACTCTTGTGATACTTTTGTAGTTTGCATAAGAGTCATTAATAACTTATGCACCTTCCAGCCTTGCTTCTTTGTCTGACACCTATTCAGCTGTAACTATGAAAAATTACTTGCACACAAAGGCTTTTCAGTCCCTGGAAGTACAGACTGAAGTTGAAACCATTAATTTTTCAGGAAATTTAAACTGACTACTTGGCCATTGCCAGATGTATTTTGTAAAGAAGGCTTTTTTCATGAGAAGTCTAGGCTTGCTTGTTCCTTTTCTGCTTTTAGACTGCTTTTTAACACCTACATTTGTGGGCCTATGCTAAAAAAGAAAAAGAAATAAAATGGATTTTTTTTTCCTCCATAAAGTATTTAAACAAAATATCTTTTCCTGAATATGTCTTTTTCTTTCTCATGGTACTATTTGGCAGCAAAAGCTGGAAGCTATCTCCAAGGTCTGAACATTATTCTGAATCTGTCTTGTCTTTAGGGTTGATCTAAACTATTACAAAAGATGAAATGGTAAAAAATACAACAGTATCAGCACAAATAAAATTATTTATTCCTTTCCTTATTTGTCTGGCAAAGAATTGAATGACAACACTACCCAGTTGTTCAGGTCTTGAAAAGGTCTGAAGCCTTGTTTTTGGCTTCAAAATAATTTTCCTTGAAATTAATTTTGACTTTGTCTTTATATTGCTGGTCAAAAAAGCCTTAAATTTAGAATTCAAGGCTGTAAAGCAAAAAATATCTCTGAAAAGGAAGCACAGGATCATTTCAAAACCTATTGACCATGAATAAGAAATGCCTTAAGAAATAAACAAGGATATCCTTTCTCCTTTCTTTGATATGATTTACAAAGGTCTCCAGAAAACCTTGTTATTGCTCTCTCAGTATATTAAAGAAATGTTTTTTCTAGTAATAAAGTTTTTTGTCATTTGAGTTCACTTTTTATCCACTTTTTAAAGTTACTTTCTAGTTCATCGATTTTTCCATGTTGCAATTAGTATTAGAATTAAAAAGTTATTTAAAAAAAGAATATGACAAATACTAATTTTTCAGAATTACTTCTTGAAAATTTTTCCTATATTAGCTTTTTTTTCAAAACCTTAGAAAAGGGATTAGTAAAAAGGGATTTAATTAACTTTGCACTGACTGTCTGTAAGACTTGCTTAGCAAATTACTCTGTGTGACATAATTTTACTTACTTATGTATTGATTTCAAAGTCTATGAAGTTGAATGGACTTAAAATGAGTGTTGATCTTTTGTAGTACTCTGTTGAATAGCATCACACAATGTGTTCAGGCAGTTTGATTCATAAGAGCCTAGAAATAAAATACTGCAATAATCTCAAAAATTAAGTAAATGCTGAATCACAGAGATTGAATTTAGTTTGGGTTGAGAAAGTGTTGAAAAGCAATGCTCAAAAGTTTCTTCATATTGTTGATCCTCACCATGTTCTTAAGAAAGGAATGTCACTTTTTTTTTTTTTTTTATTTCCTGAGTTTTTACTTCATTCTGAGTTTCTACTGTCTGGATGAAATGTTACAACCATGTGTTGATAGTAAGAAGTAAAATAGTCCATTTAATGTTATAAATGATAGATTATATATTCAAGCTGATGTGGAGGGTTTTCTTTCCTTATTTTCTTTTTTTTCCCCTTTTTTGATAAAATATTCTGGATTTTACGGAGAACACATAAAATATTTTAATTTAAACATAGGGTGTGACTTTTACTCTGGTGTGCTGACCTTTCCCCCAGCCTTCATAACCAAGTCCTGTACTTTTTGTGTCAACCTCTGCACATATTGGATGGGGGCAGAGTCAGAGGGATATGCCAGCTGAAGACAGCATAGCTGTGCTTGCCTTACTGTCCCTTGGAAAGGCTTCTCCCAAGTGTTAAACCAGGATAGCAGGCTGTGGGACTAATTGTGTTAAGCCACTACCATCTCGACTTCATCAGGGATAAATCTACTGAAATAGTACGATAGTACTATGTCCTGCTGAGATCTGAAAATGTGTGAGGAAAAACCTGTGGTCAAGGTTTCAAAAGCCAGGGAGAGTTCTAATAAATGGCCTGCATTAGTTCACTGCAAAAATGAGCCACTGACCAAAGGGATCAGAATCATCTTTGAACCAGAGAGACTTTTAAATCAGGTCAGCTCGGGATCAGTGAAATATCAAATTTGTAACCCTCTGTAAGAGGGAGAAGAAAATCAGAACTCCAGCCTCAGAAATATTTCTAAATTGCTAGCAAATTTGGTGCTTTAGTCTTTCTACCCACAGCTGGGCTTCACCCCCACTGGGCTTGCCATGGGCTGGAAACCACATCATCACCAGCCCCTAACAGCTCTGCTGCCTCTCTGGTTGGCAGGACCACAGCTTAAGAGAGTAAGAGAAGATGGCTTGCTCTTCAGTGCTTTCCATCACTTCTCACTCAGATCTCTAAACATTACATAGGTACTTTAGATAGGGATCTTTAATATAGAAAGTAATGAAACCCAGTTTCTGGCAGGGGCACTAAGGCTGGAAAGGAAATGAACTCAAGTGTTTAGAATTAAGTATTTTGTCTGAGAGTTGTGGTTTTTTCTTAGCATGAGGGAAGAAGTAATAGAAGACCTGTTTAAACTCTTAGAATGTAAAGCTTAAACAGAAACCTCAATTAGTTGGAATAAACTTAATTTTAAATACTATGAATAAATGTAAATACAGTGGAAGCTATAGTTAATGTAAATACAGTGGAAGCTATATATATATGCAAAAAGTACTTGAAGTCTGCTGCATACATAAAACTGATTTGTCAAAATATTCAACCTGTGAAAAATGTCATGTTTATGATTTTACTTGTCTGATGCCACTGTAATGTAATGAAATTATAAGAGGAAAGTTCAGTGATTAAACAAAAATTTTTCAGAAAGAATTTGTTTATATAAAAAGGCCTATGTTTATAAATTTGAGTTGTATGAATTTCAAGAAGTCTGAGTGACAATTCTGCTAGTATGATAGAGGAACTAGTGTAACTTGATTTACTGTTTTTATGTTTTTAGCTGTAGGAATACCTGCCCTGCCTATGTAGTTCTCAATGTGGCTTTTAGTGACAAAATAAGTACTAAAATGGATGTGCCCCCCAGGACAGTGTTGTTCCATATGTTGTGTTGAAGAACACTTCAAGGCATATCCACCTTTACATTTCAACTCTGTTACATGCACCTTTGAACATGACATCTCTGGCAGCATGTTGTTTCCATTTCTAACTTCTAGACTGCTTTCCCAAAGCACCTCCACATGCGCGGCAGCATGCACAATGATCCTGTTGTTGATCCTGTGTGCAGCATGGCTTGTTGAGGCAGTACCAGTATGACCTTCCCATGGGTTCTGTCTACTGGATACTATACAGACACTTCCCTGATTTAGCCACTAGTTTCATTCCATTGCTAATGCTCATGGAAGAGTATCTATAGAAAGTAGGAATTGGGTGAAAAATAAGAATATCATGCTTTTCTTGGCAGATTGAGGAAATTATAGATGAATGGATTTTTAGGTACATCCTTTATTTTTGATCCTTTAAGAGGCAACAGTAAAAATGTGTGTGGTTAGTCCTTTTTGTGCCAGTTGTGCAAATGTACTTCAATTAGAAGTTTTTCTAGTAATTTAAGTGAGTAAGTAGAAACTCACATTTTTGACTTGGCTCTGTCAGCAAAGTTGTCCATGCTATTATGTAAATTCAACACAGTTCACTAAGTGATTATCCTGGTTCAATAACATGAGCTTATACCATATTTTTACAGAAGCACAAAGGGAAGAATTGATATAAGAGGCCAAATAATAAGGGCTAAAATGGTGAGCTAAAAATAAGCTTCTGGCAATGTGGAATATTTAGTATATTTTGTTGCATAACAAGGGCTCTAATTTTTGGTGTTGCCAAAATATGTAAAATCTTAAGTCCTTATTAGGGAGTCAGTCATCCTACTAGCCAAAATCTTTCACGTGAAATAAAAACCTGTGAGTCCAAGGTACATTAGAAACTGGCAAAACCATCTTAAAATACTGAAATAGGTTCTAAATAAACTGTTTTGCATGGGAAAATTTTGTCAAAGTTAAGTGCTTTCAGTGGAATTTCAAATGGTTAATTTTATGGGCTACTTTAGGTATTTGATATGTCCAGTATGTTTTGTTTACTGTGAAATATCTTTCTGCTCAATTGGTTTATTAAGGATCAATGGATGTGGCATATCCTGTTACTCGTACCTATGTTGAATTATATTTAAAATTTATGCATGATTTTTTGCTATTTCTTAAAATATTATAAAACAATATTTAAATGTATTTCTTTAACTTGGTCATCATTTTCTACCAGTACATTTTGGACAAATTTTAAACATACAGAAAGAAAAGCATCTTTCACAGGGTTGGAAGTTAGTACTAAATAATGACAAAAATGCCCCCCAAACCTACAAATGTTTCAGATATGTGTAGCTATTTTATAATTCTGTTAAACATTCAAGCTTCACATCTAATGCTGTTTACTGGCTGGGTGCATTTTCAACTTCTTGCATCAAGAAACATGGTCATGTTGTGTGTATTATATCAATTGTGCTACAGATTTTGCCAAAACTAGGGGAACTGAATTTCTCATATAATAAAATGATCAGGTAAATTTATATTGGGATACTAACCCCATTATACATATACATATACCCCATTTCAGTATTAATATGTTTGGGTTTTGTTTCTTTGTTTTTTTCAAATCTGCTCTTATCCACTGAGCTTATGATAAACAGATACTATTCCTTTTAGAAGAAGTACCAGCCTAAAATCTGATCTCTTGCTAACTTGAGTCAGCAGAACTGCAGTAGTCATATGTTGCTTGTCATTCCTCAGAAGCAGGTAGCAGGGTGTCATCATGTGTAGTTTATTACCTTGCTGATAGCACTGTATCATGCATTCAAAACTTGCATTAAAGCAAGGTTTATAAAATATGGAGAGAGCATAATACTAAAGGATTTTCCTCTTCCAGCTTATTAAGCCATGGAGGCCATTTGTACTTGAGTTCAAATTTCAGCACAGACATAAAAGTAGTTTTCTCTCCAAAGCTGCTGAAATAGCACCTTCTTAGATTTTTAATGGTTTTACCTCTTCTTCACATTAAAATAATTGAAAGTTGTTCAAATTCTGGATAACGCTTTTGTTGTTCCTTCCTCCCTGTTTTGTAGATGTTGTTTCTGGCTTTGTTCCATTGCATTCTGAAGTTCACAGTGACATGGTAAGCAAGGCTGACAACATCTTGAAGTATTAAACTGCTTTAGATTTGTTTTCAGTTTAGGTTGGATAAATCCTTTCTGTACCTTCTGCACAATTAGCCCTCATCCTTGGATATTGTGCTCATTGACATTGCTGATATTGAAGCTTAATTGTTGTATTCATTTAGATCTGGAATTTTTCTTTCTTCACAGACTCACAGAATCAACTAGGTTGGAAAAGACCTTTGAGATCATCAATCAGCCTATGACCTTGTCAGCTAGACCATGGCACTCGGTGCCACATCCAGTCTTTTCCTAAACACTTCCAGGCATGGTGTCTCCACCACCTCCCCGAGCAGCCCATTCCAGTCACCCTTTCTGTGAAGAAATTCCTCCTATTGTCCAACCAAAGCCTCCCTTGGCACAGCTTAAGGCTGTGTCCTCTTGTCCTATTGCAAGTTGCCTGGGAGAAGAGACCTACCCTCACCTGCCTACAACCTTCTTTAAGGTTATTGTAGTCTGTGGTAAATTTTCCCCTGAGCCTTCTCTTCTCCAGGCTAAACATCCCCAGCTCCCTCAGCTGCTCCTCATAGGACTTGTGTTCCAGACCCTTCATTTGTTGCCCTTCTCTGCACATGCTCCAGCAGCTCAACATCCTTCCTAAATTGAGATGCCCAGAACTGGACACATCACTCAAGGTGTGGCTTCACCAGTGCCAAGTGCAGGGGAAGAATGACCTCCGTGGTCCTGCTGGCCACACTATTCCTAATACAGGCCAGGATGCCACTGGCCTTCTTGGCCATGTGGGCACACAGTGGCTCAGGTTTAGCCATCTGTCAGTCAGCACCCCTCAGGTCCCTTTCTGCCTGGCCTGTCCAGCCACTCTGTCCCCAGACTGTAGTGCTGCAGGGGGTTTTTGTGACCAGGTGCAGGACCTGACTCTTGGTCTTGTTGAATCTCATACTGTTGGATTCAACAAGAATCCAACCTGTCCAGATCCCTCTGCAGAGTCCTCCTTCCGTCCTGCAGATCAACACTCCCGTCCCACTTGGTGTCATCTGCAAATTTGCTAATGGCTGACTCCATCCCCCCCATCCAGATCATCAGCAAAGATATTAAACAGGACTGAGCCCAACCCTGATCCTGGTGACTGGCTGCCTGCCAACTGGATGTAATGCCTTCTGATGTACTGTCATGTCAATAAACTACAATGCTATCTTACAACGTAGTATTTCTCTTTCATAGGAAAAATATGTCTTTCATCAATGGCACCTTTCCACAATGCTTTTTATTCCTGACAGGATTACCCTAATATTTTTATTATCCTTGCACTTTCTGCCTTGAGGTCTGTATCAGTAATTTGAACACCTCCATTTTGTAGCTTTTCCCTTTCAGCAGTTCAGTTACTTCCTTTAGGAACTAGCAAATCTACCTTCTTTTCAACTGTGCAGGCTAGGCCAGCCCATTCCTTTCATTATCTATGTTGATTGCCTATTTACTGTTCTCATCAACATTAATAGTTTCCTTCTCCTTATTGCACTTCCAAATTTTCCCTGGTAATCATTCTTCTACTGTCATATTCTTACTTACTCATTTTCCTTTTTCTGTAAACTACAGCCGTGCACAGACCTTCATCTGCTTTTAGAGCTTTATATGTTTTCCTTTTTCCTTCCACACTGAAAAACCAAGTTAATGTAAATAAGGCAGATCTCTTTCTAATTTTCCCCTGTACTCCTTAATTTAAAACTCATCTCATTAACCCTACTATCATGCATTTCATCTTGATTCAACCTTCTCTATGGATTCACATCCATGGAGCAGATACCCATTCAATCAGTACTCATTCTAATGTTTTCTGATCTATTACTATCATTTTTCTACAGCACTAAATCTTGATCTTCGTTATTTTGCTGTGCTTCTTCCTTCATTTGAGAAAAATCACAAGAATTTCAATTAAAATTGCCCAGGATTCCCAATCAGAGGCATCATCTGTAGCCCCTTTAACATGAGTTTTATGTTGTCAGCTTTGCTGATGTGGTGGATAGTCAGTGGGTTTTTCGCTCATGAGAATGTTTTTTTTCAGATTCCCATCCTCCTCTCATGGCCTTGTTTGTGTAGACAACATACCCTTCTTTCTTTCATGTATGTTATAATGACAAAACCACTTCTTCCTCCTCCTAACAGCAACACTAACCAAATTAGACAGCCAGAAAACTGATTCTTTTGCTATGTTTTTTTATCCAACCTCCTCATCTTTTCATAATACCATTTTTAACTTCCTGAAGCTCAGGGGCTCATTCTGGTTCCCACACACACACCTTGACCTTTCCAGTCCTATTTCCAAGGCAGGGATTTGTGCAGGAATGTGTAATAATGTCCATTTAATTTAATGTTTTCAGTTGTTCTTCAAGACAAGGAAAGGAAAGGGAGGCATTTTTGTGAAGTTTGTTCATTCTGCAAACCCAATATGCTCCTGAAACCCCATGCAATGTTTGTCTCATGGTCTTCACTGGGAGCCTCAGAAACCCTTTGTAGGGAATGGGTTGTTTTCCAAAGGAAAAACTGAGGAGTTAAAAGAGATGCAAAATCCTCATCTTGATCAGCTTTGTGAAAAACTTCATATGCCACTGCAACTGCAGTAGCAGCTGGTTGATTAAGATATTATTTGAAGTTAAATAAATATTTTTCCATTTTATAGACTTTTTTTTATGAGATAATTATTTTATTTATCGTTATTTTTATTTCTTGCATACTCAATAACTGAACAAACAGTAAACATTACTTCTTCTATTCCTAATAATTCAGTATGGTAAATTGCACCAAGCCAAGACCTTTTCTTTGACATTTACCAAACATACAAATCATACTAGGTTTAGTGGGAGACTATTATATATGTAAGAATCTTGGTAAAAACACATTCATAGGAAAATTTGGATTGTTGCATGAAATATTTTTAAACCCAATACAAACCCAAAGTTGATTCCTTTATCAACCAAAAAATAAAAAATTAAAAACAAAATATTCTTTTGTGGCAAGGAAGGCAGTGCAACAATGCAGAGAAGGCTGTATTTATACTCCATCATTGGCATCAGTGGAATTCCCTCTCTGGTGCTTTTTGTTACGGATGATGTTTAAGTGTATGATTGCATAAAAATTGTTCAGTTGTTGGTGTTTTTTTCAGTTTTGACATAAAAGGAGCCATCTTTTAATTTATTTTTTTTTACAGTCTTTTAGCTCATTACATGTATTTGCATAGAACTTTAGCTACAGCACCTAACAGTTTCAAGACCCAGAAGGTGCCACATAGCATGTGCAGTATATGCTATTATTCACTGTATTGGTGGCTGAACAGTTTTCAAACTTGATATCTAGAGAAAAATCTAGCAATTGATGACCCTTTTGAGGGGCTGATTTAGAGGGGGAACCACAGCTAATGTAGTATGAGTGTGATGATGAGATTGTAGAGGAAGATTTCAAAGTGGCTGGCCAAGTTAAGTGAAACAAACTGCAGGAGTAGGGTCTCCTGATTCCCAGTTGTCAGAAAAACTTTATTCATCTAAGGTACAGAGAATTTCTGCCATTTCATGCTTGGAATATTGCTTTGGGCTTGTTCTTCTGAAGTGTAATCTTTCTTTATTTTTTTCATTTTTATCTGGTTGACTAGGCAGAAAGCGCAAAAATCCAATTTTCAATGGATGAAAGTAGTTCTGTGCAAGGGGGGAGTTATACCTGCTTCATTGGAGGAGTAAGAACTAAGTTTTTTTATTTATATCCCTGGGGGGAACCAGCCACATAGAGGGTGTTTCTGGTCCTTGGTTAGGGTCCTGTTCCTATTCAGCCTCCACCAGTAATCCATGGAGAGGTTTGTCATTTGGGATGGAAGGAATGGAATGGCTGCCTCTGTCAGTGAGGCTGTGTCTCCTGTCAATAATGCTTACACTTCTGAGCAGCCCCACGCTGCAGTGATGATTCTCAGATTTGGTGTCTGACTTAGTGGCTGTCCCTAAAACACCCATATCTGCTCTGGGGTGTGGCAGCCTTGTGTTTTCTGCTGTTTGCTTCGAAATTACTTCTGGGGTCAAGATAATCCTGCAAATATTTCAGGATCCCAAGCTTAGGCTGTATTTAACTTAATATAAGAAAAGCAAGGGGGAGGAGCCAAATAATGTCATTATATATGCATACAGGGCTTTTTTTTACCTGAACACCAAGTAGAGACTCAATTGCTTTCTCATTTACTTATATTTGTTTACCTACTCCACATTATCAGCAAATCAACATCTATAATGACTGGAAAGATGTTCTCACCCCATAAGAAATGGTACCATCACTTATAGAAGGTGCCAGATCACAAAGCTGGGGTATTCTATATATGGTGAGAGGACTGCTGGAATATACTTGTGCAGTCTCTTATCACCTACAGGTATTGTTAAGAGGGTGGTCAGGCAGAGCTGAAAGAGAAAAGCAAAACCTGCATATGCTGAAGACAGCTGCTATGAGGTTCAAAAAGGTGAAGTGCCGTGTCCTGCCCCGGATCAGAACAACCCTGTGCAGTGCTACAGGCTGGGGGAGGAGATGTTTGAGAGCTGCTCAGCAGGATGGGACTGGGGGTGCTGGTTGGAAGCAGCTGAACATGAATCAACAGTGTGCCCAGGTGGCCAGCAAGGCCAATGGCATCTTGGCTTGTATCAAGAATAGTGTGGCCAGCAGGACTAAGAAAGTTATTGTCCTTCTGTGCTTGGCACTGGTGAGGCCACATTTCAAGTGCTGGGTTTGGTTTTGGGCCACTCACTTCAAACAGGACCTTGAGGGGTTGGAGCATGTCCAGAGAAGGGCAGCTAAGCTGGTGAAAGGTCTAGGAAATATGTCCTGTGAGGAAGAGATGAGTTAACTGGAGTTATTTAGTCTGGAAGAGTGTTAGGGAAGATCTTATCAGTCTTTACAGCTACTTGAAAAAGGTTGTAGTGAGATGGGGCTTGGTCTCTCCTGTGATGTCTCAAAGTGAAAGAATGAGAGGAAGTTTGTTTTAAGTTTTGGGAAGGTTCAGATTAGATATGAGAAAAAAAATTTCCAGTGAAAGAGTGGTTAGCATCTCAATGAGTTCAGAGAGGTGGTAGAGTCACCATTTCTGGAAGTGTTCAAGAGACATTGAGGTGTGACACTTGGGGATTTGGTTTAGGGGTCATGGCGGTGCTGGGTTGACAGCTGGACTGGATGATCTTGAAGGTCTTTACCACCATTTATGATTCTGTGATTTTATGATTCTGTATAGTTTGTCTAAATAGTGAATAAAGGCACCTAGAGAAACAGGAATTATGTGAGTACTGGGAGGTAGCAAAAATGTGGTTAAATGATTTGCATTTTTTAGGATAAGATTGTCTCTGTACTTACTGCATGTAAAATGTGCCGAAAGGAATGTGACTTTATGTAATGGGATATAATTTAGTGAAGAGACAGTTTAGATCAATAACAAGACAACTACCTGACATGGAGATCTATACAATTGCGAAGAGCTTTCTTAAAAAAAATTTAAAAGCTCTATCCTTTAAGACATTTAAAATTATAGTAGGAAACATCAGGGAAAAACTCTATTTTGACAGGCAATGTCTCTTTCTCCTACTTTCTTTCTAAAGCACCCACAAGTATTGCTGTAATGCCTGGGTGCTTCAAGATGGACTAATGGAACTTTTGTCTGTAATTCATATAATTTTCTGATATGGTTAGGCTCTTGAGTGGCCTGAGTACTTTTGTGATATAGCCTACTGATAATGGTTTTTCTCCACTGAGAGAATACTTCCTAAATGAACCCTATTTTGAAACTGTAACACTATGTTTTCATAATTTTCTATCAGTGTATTTTCTTGATAAAATTTTCAGTTCATGTGTCATTTAATTTTTTTTTTTTGCCAGATGTATTTTTGTAAGCATATCAGTTTTGCATTTACAAGCACTGTAAGTGCTTGTAAAAAAATAGTAAAAGCAGTAAAAACAGTCATTTTCCTTTCTTCTTTTTCCTTCTTCTTTCTTTTTTTCCTTTTATATATGTAGGAATCTAGTACATGTAAACTAATAGTGTGTAAATATCAGCATGAGCTACTTTTTGATAGGAAGAGCTGAAATGTTCAGTTATGACTGTTAGGTTAATGGCTGGACTTGATGATTTTAAGGGTTTTTTTTTTTAGCCTAAATGATACTGTGATTCTGTGGAGAAGTATGAGGAGGGAGAATTCCTGTTTATTTCCACTAGGTTTGAGGAAATTATTAAGTTTATATCCAGAGTCTGGTATTTTTGTGTTTTCATGCAATGGTGACAAGTTGCCTTGCTTTTGAGGTAATTCTCATCTCCAGAAAACATGAAGAAAACCAGAAGCAGACATAAGGAGAATTTGAATATAGAGGACAGAAAGTACAGTGGGAAAGCAATGGCAGCATGAAGTGAGGGGCTTGGGATACCAAATATTCTGGGGAAATTCCTGCTTGTATTAATGATACCTGCACACAATCCAACCTGCTGCCTAATTACAGGATGTCTTCAGTATCAATGAAAATCTGTTATTACTATGACTTCTACAAACACTGGAAACTTCCATGGTACCAGGTTTAAACTGAGGATGGGCCATTCCAGCTTGGAAAACACGGGCTGCATTTACCCCAGGGATATCTCCACCCCTCTAAGCTTCAGCAGTTAGCAGGGCCACTGGCCTCCCTGCCAGCACTCGGGTCTCACACCCCAGCACTCTGCTCACTCTCACACCACACTCACAGCCATCCTCTATCTAGTTCTTTATGTACTCAGCAACTTTTCCTCCAGTTACTCTTGCTTTCAGACCAGGTAGTTATTGCACTAAATTGTTCCTCTGTCTCTCTTCCTTCTGTTCAGTCCCTGTCCAGCCCCTTCAGCCTGTGAAAAGGGTGACAGAGTTTTGTTCTCTTCTTCAAAAATACGTGGTGCCACTTTTCGTTTCTTAACTCCTGCCCAGATGATCAGAATAATGCAACAATTCTTTATATGGTACTGAATCATATATGTATCTATACTTTTTCAAATATTCTTAAGAAGATTAGATTTAGTTTGGTAAGTTTTATTAAAGCTCTGAAGAAAAGATGGAGAGAGCTCACCAGTTCATGCACTGATTGTAAAATGTGTACTTTAGAAAAATACAGGTTTAAAAAATTAAATTTATGCATTTTGCTTCCTGCCTTTGTTAAAAAATGGGGATTTTGCTGCTTACTGCTTGGTTGTCACTTTTTTTTTTTTTTTTGAGGTTCTTTTTTTTCTGGTCATTGTTTTTTCTTTGTTTTGTAGTTTTTCTTCTAGCATATACTTCATTACTTCATCTAGTTTACTGCTATCTCAAGAGTAAAAGGAGAACCTATCTGTAATTTCTGAGTCTTAACCTTGAGCCTAATATTGTTCTGCCTGGTTTGTGCAGCATTATTTCAAACATTGTAATAATCTTGCTATGATTAGGTAATCAAAGAAACAGAGTGTACTTGACATACTGTGTTATTACTTTATGCAGTAACACTACCATATCTTCTGATTCACTACTTCTTCCTGTAGAATTCAATTCGCCTTTGTTTTTTCCTTTATTTCTTGTCCTCCTCTAAATGTCCTAATATTTTCTTCTAGCTGTGTGTAAGTGTATCTTCCTGGATTTAAGATATATAATTTTCTATTGTTTTCTGTGGTTTTTTTCTTTGGCTTAGGTTTTGTGTTCTGTCCTCCTTTAAGCTCTCTGCTGTGGGTGCCTTGTAGCTTGCTTTGCATCTGAATTTGTTTCTGTTTCAGCAATATAGATTTTTTAATTTTGATACTAATGAAGTCTGCTGCAGATATTTTCTTCAAAATTGTTAATCTGGCCTCCCTGGTCTAAAGAGTCAATGCTGTCCTAGAATAGGATGTTTAGAGAAAATCAGGATTTTCTAATTGTCATCTTGTTTAAATTTGGCACTACAAAGGCAGAATGTTGTTTACATACTATTAGTAAGTTGTGTTTGGTTTTCAGCTGATAATAAATTATCGATGGAGTTAGAAGAACAAATTGAAGAAAGGAGTTGAAACTTTATGACTCTTAATTGCAGGTCTGCAAATATTGATATTATACTTATAAATGAAGAAATTTCTAACTCATGGTAATGCAAGTCAGACCTTGGGTTTGCATATTTGCTTATAAGCTTTTATAAAAGCCGTGTCAAGGAGCACTTTGTTAACTCACAATTTTATATTAGATGAAAACCCAAGGATTTACTAAACCATGGAGAAAACCTTCTGTTGTTCTCTTTTATCTGTGAAATCTGGTGTGTCATAAGGCAAAGTCCTGTAGAAGGATCTACTAACAATGAACATTGCTAGGATAACTAGAAACGAACAAAGCTGTGGGCAGTTATTCCAGCTAAGATCTCCAGTAGACAGCTTTTGTATTACACCTCTAAAAAGGAAGCGTGACATAGAAAGTACAGCTGAACATTTTTCTGCTTTCCTGTTTCTGTGGTTCTTTCATGGGACAGCAAAGGATGAGAAGTGAAAATTCTGTCATAAACCCTGTATTTTCCCTCTCCTTTGTATAAAAAAGCCTTTGCAGCTTCATGGTGAGAACTGTTGAATATAATTCATACTATGTATTTTTATTATTTTTCAATAATACAATGCAAAAAATTATTTAAAAATAAAAATGCCAGTACACTTGTAATGTTTCACTGTTTTATATCTATTTATGTAGTTTAAGCCTATCCAAGTTTAATCATGAACAGCTATTTGTGTTTTTGCTCAAGAGTTTTTTTCTCTTGGTTTGTTGTTTTTATAAAAAACAGTTTTAGTATATCACCACTGTAACTAGGCATCACTAATATTGGTTGTAAAACTTTTCATGACATTGTGAGGGTTGGAGAGGCTTATTGATTTTAAGAGTTTGGGGACTGTTGTGCAAGTAAAAATGCTTATTACACTTACTAAGGCTTTCGGAGGTAAGGAAAATAATTTGTACCAACTCAGGGTAATTCACTGTCAGCTTTTAAAGTGTAAGGTATATGATTACTTACATACAACTGATGGTTAATTCAGTCCCAAATATACTATCAAAACAGGTACAAATATCTTTAAGGGCACTGTCATTTTTGCAGATATTTGGAGGATAGCTGAGCCAGTACTGGCATAGGTTTTTTAAGAAAGAAACCAAAAATACAAACCATGATCAATTTATAAAATTAATGGAGGAAAGGAATATAATAGAAACAATATATTTAATTTTAATAGAACACTTGATGGTGTCTTTCTCAAAAGCTTATTTTGAAAGAGCTCATTTCAGGTTGCCAGCTGCATTTAGACATGGGTGTGTGGAAATATGTTGCTAGTTGCTAATGAATTGAAGGGAAGTGGCCAGATAAGTGCAATGGAGCCTTGTGTTGGGGTTTTTAACCTGCTCTCTGTATGACTCTTTGAAAAGTGGGAGAAGATGGTCTGGGAGCTGCTGAGTGGCTGAAGTGGCTCCTCTTCCCCTTTCTGGAGCTGGACAAGGGAGTCTATTCTGTGCTGCATGCAGGTGCTCCAGCAGATGCTGGGGTCTCCTGCCTGGCACAGAGCTGCTGCTGTCTGCCTGACAAGCCAGGAGAGGAAAATAAAAGAAACCAGAGAGCTTCAAGTGTGTGAAGGTGAGTGGCAGGCTAAAAGCATTAACCTTAGAGCAGGCTTTGGAGGAAAGACAGGTCAGTGGCAACCTGAGCGCTGTGTTTGCAGTCCAGGAAGCTCCCTCTGCAGGGAGCAGACTATTGCTGGCAGCAGTGGAAGGAGGATGCTGGAGGATCCTTGCCTATGGTTAAGCTCTGCTAGTGAGGCAGAGAAGGAAGGAGCTCTCTTGAGTGCAGTCTGCAAGTGGGCCTGAGCTTAATGGAACAATAAATTAGCTATGTCAGAAGCTTTATACATGGAAGATTAGCCTGGGGAAAAAACCCCAGTGTATTACCTGAATCTCTGTGCTTATAAAAAGTTAGTAAAGGGCATATGTAATCAACCTAACCCTCAGGGCATGGCTGGCAGTCTCATTATTGCCTGTGGGGAGTGTCCAGCATGCAGGAATTGTTTCTTCCATATAATCAGATAGAGCAAGATGAGAAACATTGCACTTGACAGCAGATCTTTAGCTTAATTGGCCTCTAACTAGGGAAATGAGGGATCAGAAGAAGAAACTAGGTATTAGAAAAATAATGCTAGTTGGATATTAATGTCTGATAATGAGTGCTGTAAAATGATAGAGTAGAACCAAAGAATATGCTGAGTTGGAATACACAATCAGGATCATTAAATCCAACTCCTGTCCCTGCACAGGACCCATCAAGAGTCACACCTGAGAGCACTGTCCAAACACTTCTTGAACTCTGCCCAGCTTGGTCCTGTGACTACTTCCCTGGGTTGCCTGTTCCAGTGCCCAACCACCACCCAGGTGAAAAATCTTTTTCTGAAATCCATCCTAAACCTCCCCTGACACAAATTCAGGGTTTTGCCTCGAGTCTTGTTACTGGTCATGAGAGTGAAGAAATCAGTACCTGGCCCTCCACTTTCCCTCATGAGGATGCTGAAGACTGTAGTGAGGTCTCCTCTCAGTCTTCTCCAGGCACAAGTGAACAGCCTGAGTGATCTCAGCCACTTGTCACTCAGCTTCCCCTCAAGGCCCTTCACCACCTTTATGGCCTTCCTCTGGATGCTCTCTAATAGCTTAGTGTCTTCCTTATATTGCATCACCCAAAACTGCACACAATATTCAGGGTGAGGCTGCCCCAGTGCAGAGCAGCGGGACAATCCCCTCCCATCCCCAGCTGGCAAAGCTGTGCCTGATGTCCCTCCCTCCTGGCTGCCAGGGCTGACTCATGTCCAACTTGCCATTGACAAGGATCCCAGGTCCTTTTCCCTAGGGGTTCTTTCCCGCTTCTTGTTCACAGTTACTTCAGCAATGTTTCATGTTTTCCCAGGTCGCTGTTATCTCACATTTAATTCTGAATCAATCTGTGTTGATTACCAGCAAAGATCAAAGTAGGTGAAACATACTTCGAGACCTATTTAACATCTATGTGAAGTATCCCAGGCCTTTCCCACAAAATGTCAGGTCAGCATCATCACCTATGAGGAGTAAAGGATAAATTCAGAGATTTAAAGCAGAGGTGCCACACACAGCTGAATAAACAGCCAAGCACCTTTGCTGTGTCTTATGATTTGGTCTGCAGCTGACAAATGACAGAAAGCAGAGAGGCCATTTCAAAGAGAATTTTTAAAGTCATATGAAAATGAAACAGATATCTGTTACTTATTCTTCTTTGAATACCAGTAAAATCAAATGCAATTAAAAATTAATAAATAAAATAAATGTTTATAAGTATATAAATATAATAAAGGCTTACAGGGGGACTGTTTCCAGTGCTGGAGTATCCATACAATATCAATAATGTCCTTAGTGGTTTTTTTCCTGTGTTTTATGCTACACTGCTGAGGTTAATAGTAAAATGTATTCACTTGTTTGTGGCTGGGATCGCACATTAACATTATGGATATCTGAACCATTTTCTGTACTAGATTTGGGTAAGCAGGAGAGTTTCATTTATTCTGTTGCAATTTTAGGAAAAGGCTTTCATGTTGTCATTTTAGTATGCTTATATTTTTGGGATCTGCACACACAAATGTGTAAAATTGGTTAAATATGCTTTTAATTTTTTAAAAGGTTATTAGTTTCTCCATTTAAAAACTGTATTATATACATCTTTTGAGTCCTTGAGCACCAGGTTTCTGTCAAAGGCCAGATTTTATGTGAAGTTGTAATATGCTGAAATGAGAGAATATAATGGAAATGCATATGCATTCTTATCAATTTAGCTAGAGGATGCACACTTGATTAATTATTAACAAGCCGTGTAAAAAATAAATAAGGTCACTAACTAAATGGCATCTAATTTATCTCACTGAGCCCTGTTGCATATTGCTAGCTGAGCTGGCCACTTGTTAAACTGGCCTTATTATTCCTTGGATTGGGAATTGAACAGATCCCCTTGGCTTAGTGGTTCAAAAAATGTATCTGAATGAGTTAGCTTGTGGAGGGCACAGACTTGATCAATAGGTAGGGAAAATTAATCCTGATCTTATAAATATGGTTGGTTGGAAGTTAGTGCTGAAATTTGAACACTAACATTTATTTGTATTTTTTTTAATTCAAAGACTGGTCAAATATGTAATTTGAAAATAATCTGTGCTTTAAGTAGTAGTTGCTACAAATTTGGTTCACTGTTGTACAATATTTGTGTCTAAAATAATTTGTGTAAAAGCCCTGACTGTCTTTTATATGTAAATACCATATTGCAAGTGTCCACTTGCAAAACCAAGGTGTACAAAACAGCAGGCAGCAGATCTGTGTAAGAATTTCTACTCCACCCCCAATCTGAGACAGTCTAAGAGGAGTAATGACTGGGTGCATTTTCTTGAGATCTCTTTCCCAACAGAACTCTCTTCCTCCATTCTTCTTTTCCTTCCCTCTGTCCTGTCCTTCTCCTTCCCGACACCCATTCCTCCACCTGCAGTATACCAGGTGACAATACAGATAGAAAACTCTGAACTATATTCTTCCTGGCCATGAAGTGAGGAAATGCACAGATCCTGGAAAAGGCAGGAGAGTACCACTTTTGTTTGCTGTCTTTCCAAGTAGCATCCACATTGAGCTTGCAGCACTAATTCCATGAGGGAAGGGGCTAGCACTACAGATGGGGCATGGACCTTTCTGGCCTGCAGGGGACAGACCACTCTAAACTAATATCTGTTATAGCTGCTGTGCTGCGTGCCAAGTGCATACAAGAGTAGTTCCTAATAGCCATGCTGCCACGGGAGTCCTTCCAGCAGAGCTGTGTAGAATTGAGTCATATATCATGGTGAAATTATGCAGGGGCAGTATTTGTTCATGGGGAGATGCAGTGTTTTTCCTTGAAAGAGCCCATCTGCTTCCATCTCTGAGGATTTGTGGTAGGTGGGCGATGGTAAAACATCAACTGTGTACCACATTTTGTCTTACATGCTTTCATAATATCACATACCAATATTCAGTGTTTCTCCTACAGCTCCAGCTATGAAATCAGATTATATTCTGAGAAGACAAGCTTCCCTAGAAAATAAATAACCTTTGCTATCGTGGAAAAAGAAGAATTGTAAGCTCTTTCATGGGAAGATAAGGAATAGTGTTGATTTTTATCTTTAAATCTCATGATTTTTAGGACTATATTTTAGGGGCTGGGGAGACTTGATAATATTCTTGCACATGGGACTGGCAGCGTAGCAGTCCTTTGATTTTGGAGGTTCTCTTGAGGTCTGTAGAGAGATAATATTGTATTATTTCTGTAGAAGCTGTATGGGTTTTTAAGCCCTGTGTCATAATCCATGTTGATATTTGAGGTTTAGTGATATATATTGTTGTGTTGTTGTACAAGATTATTGGTAGCTATTCTGTGAAGCCCACTTTCACCCTGTCTAACGTGTAGAACAAAATACAGTTACTTCAAATGTCACAAATGAACCTGTATGCTGTTGTTCTGGGAATATTTGGCATTATATACTATTCAGGGGTTTATTAATTGCCTATCAACAATACAGCATAAATGAGTAAGAGTACTTCCTAAAATAGGAGGATTTTTCAAGAAAGCTAGGCATTTGTCACTTTTGGTTTTAATTATGAGGTTACTGATCCATCAGCTAAATAGAAATAAGAAAAAAGTTCACTATTCTTCTTTTTGACTACTTGAATTCTTTTATTCTGTTTTCCAGATGTATTGGTAAAAGAAAAACTACTTTTCACTAAAGAGGTAATACACTGGAATAAATGGTCTGACTAGTTTTAACAGTTCAGATGTCACAGAAGAGCCTACTTTTCTGTCTGCAATGACTGGCTGCTGATTGTGAAGTGTAAACTTCATATTTTCATACTCTGAAATAAAAATAGCTTTTCAAGTTAACTTACTTTTACCTTGCTTCACCTCAGAGATGAAACTATGACCAGCAGTATATTTCATGATGAAATTACCAGTACCAATGATAACATTAGGGGCAAATTAGCTATAAATTATCTATATAATTGCTAATTTGTTAACTGTGCTAACAAATCTTAAATTTTCTTTGACTGCCCTAAGAAGGAGGAGTAAATGGGAATAGGGTGGGAAGAAAGATGTGGTGGAGTAGAGGTTTGCACTAGAACGAAATGTTTCAACTTATAATAGTAGAGTCTTTAACCAGCATATACACCAGCATCCTACAGCACTCTCCCCAAAAAGTCTGCTGTGTGCCCTCAGCTTTTTAAGGATGAATGTGACATGTATAAATAAGTCTGCATCCCTTTTACAGCCTGTGTACAGATAGTGGTGGTGTCCTGCTCAGCTCTTGGAATAGTGTTGTATTTCAATATCCTGCTTTGTATAGCCTTACTATATAAGAATTCGAGGATATTCTGATAACTTTATTTGGACTTCCTATGTTTCTTCCTCCAAGGTGGAAGGGAAATATATTTTTCTTGAAAGATCTGTGGAATTTCATCTGGGGTATTTAAGAGTTATTTCCAAAGCCAGTCCCTTTCCTCCCCATTCTCTGTAGGTTTAAGATGCCTGCCCATCCTAAACTCAGTCCATGCTGAGTTCATACTTGCCTGAAATTTTTACTTTCCTTGCCCGCTTGACCCTCCAAAACTCTTGTGAGTGACTTGTACCAGCATCATGGTTAGGTTTTGGGAAAGGTAGAGAAACTGGCTGTCCCTTGACAGTGCTGTTTGTATTCTAAGAGTAGCTATTTTGCTGGCACAGGCATTCTTATGATTAAGTTGTTCTGTGCTATGGATGTCTTGTACAGACTGATCAACCTCCCTAATCTCTTGCCACTGCTGCTGCTGCTGCTGCTGCGGAAGTCACTTTAATATTTCTACAAGACCCGTGACTAACTTCCATGGACTCTGCCCAGTTTCTGTACTGCTGCTTCCTGGGCAAGGTTGCACAATCCCTAGAACAATGATTTTTGATGGTTTGCACACCTTTGTAGAGAACTAGAGTTAAAATCAAGACTGTGTTGGACCTGGCCCTGAGCAGCACTGCCAGGTGTCAGTGTTTTAATTTTTCCACCCAGAGATAAATCAAGTCAGCTGTATGTTTTGGAAAGTTTCAACCTTATTTTTGTACTCTGGCCTACTGGTTATTTGACTGTGTATGATTCATGTGCACTTTTGTAGCCTTTTGAATCCCTTTGTCCCTGATCATTTTGTGTATCAGCAAAAACATTCACCTGTGTGCATGCCAAATCCTGCCAGGTGAGCACTAAATGCACTTAAACTAGTCTTGGGCAAGCTTCAGTTATTAAGATTCTACCCCAGTACCTAATGATCATCTACATGATATATAAATCACAGTAAGAATAGGCCTGATATTTAAAAGGTCAGACATGCAAGCGTGCATGCAAAATGCATGCGAATTTGCTTTTGTAACTTAATGATATTTTGCTAAGGAACTCCTGTACCAATGATCAGTTTGATAAATTAATGGTTGGTTGACTGTAATCATGGTCATTGTGTATGCAGAGTAAATGTGTAAATATGTACACAGTTTCTCTCTGTGCATTTTCTGCCAAACCTCAAGGAAACCAGACAGTTTTATTTCTCTCATATTCAGATTTCTATTTCTGGTCTTGAACGAGTTTCTCCTATGGAAATCAAGACACTTATAAAGGAAGTTATAAAATTTTAAGGAGCATAAAATTCCGAATAGAATGATATGAAATAAAATTAGAACAATTGATTGAAAAAGCTATTTTCTTATGTTTTCTACTTCACTATTAACAGCATTACTTGAATTCTTCATTAAAAAGAGACAAAGATTGTTATGGATCTTTAAACAGTGGAAAAGAGGTTCTGATTCTTACTTATTTTTATTGTCAAGAGAAAGTCTGACTACAGATTGGTGTGTAGGTTTCTCTGAACTAGCTTTCTTCATGTGTAATAACGTAGGTAAGTGAATAATGAAAATTCTAAGAAATTAGAATTTTAATGTTCTGTAGCTTGTAATAGGATTATTTTTATGAAAAATCATGATCCAATAAAGTTGATCTCTCAGCAATGGCATTTCTATTAGACTACAAGTGTTTCTTGCTTTCCTCATTCCATGTTTCTTTTTCAGTTGGATAGTATGTACATCTGATGTAGATCGTAAGAGAAGTTTTAGAATAATATGGCCTGAACTCTAGACATTGTATGTGTTCCAGAGTGTGTTTTGCAGAATGACTCAGATTTGCATATTTGCTCAAATATTGTTTCCAGTAGTCAGTGATCCTGTAGGAATATGTCTAGACTTCCTGAAGTATAGGAATTATTTGCATAATACATATATTTGAATATATTTGCATATCATCAACACACATTGGGTCATGCTATCTGGCACAATTTTTCATACAGTACATCTGTGTAAACTGAAGTCAGTAAAAAGAAATAGGGAAAAAGTCCTTTTTTTTTTTTCCTATGTAATAATTGAAAAAAAACAGCTTGATTAAAACTGGAGATATTTTTTTCAGGGCTGAGGAAATGCAAACAAGCAAAAATTACATAATTGCCTAGATTGTTCTAAACATGGAGCAAGGCACTTTACCCATGTCAAATGAAATTTTGTCAGTTTATCCCCAAATAATTTTTGCCAAATGAAGAGTATTTTAGTTAAAAAGCTTGAGAGATATATGTTTTGATTAAACACAAACTAAATTTTACTCTTTTTCTTTTTTTCCACAAGCGAATGAGATGAATATTGTTTACCATTGCCATTTTTAGCATTTTCTTTTCCTCTTCTAGTTATTGGAGATAAACCAGACCAGAAAACCCTCATACACTGCTTAACAAAGCTTTATGATCTGGGATCTATTTTTTCACTTTTTTTGCCTAGCCAAGATGTGTCACTCTACATAGTTGAATGCATCCTTGCTAGCTTTTCTAATTTTTACATAGCAAAAATGATCAGATCCAATTTGACTCAATAAATATGTAAGAGTCAAATGTATGAGAAGCAGCAATGGTCCACAGCATAAAAAATGTGTTTTCTGTAGGGAGGACCAAAACTGGTACTCAAGGTGTGGCTTCACTGGTGCCAAGTACAGGGGGACAATCACTGCCCTGGTTCTGCTGGCCACACAATGTCTGATACAGGCCAGGATGCCATTGGCCTTTTTGGCTGCCTGGGCACACCCTGGCCCATGTTCAGCCACTGTCACCAGCATCACCAGGTCCTTTTTAGCTGGGCCACTTTCCAGCTGTCCGTCCCAAAGCCTGTAGCACTACGTGGGGTTGTTGTGACCCAAGGGCAGGACTTGGCACTTTGCCTTGTTGAATCCCATATAACTGGCCTTGGTACATTGATCCAGCCTGTCCAGATCTCTCTGCAAGGGAGGGTGGATCTACCCTCCAACAGATCAACATTCTCACCCAACTTGGTGTTTCTGCAAACTGAGGGTACACTGGATCCCCTTATCAAAATCATTGATAATGATATTAAACAGGACTGCCCCCAATACTGAGCCTTGGGGAACCCCACTAGTGACCAGTCACCAACGGGATGTAGCACCATTCACCACCACTCTCTGGGCCTAGACATCCAGACACTTTGCAACCCTTTGAAGAATGCACCTGTCCGAGCCATGGGCTGCCAGCTCCGTCAGGAATGTGGTGTGGGAAGCAGTATTGAAGACTTTACTAGGTCCAGGTAGGCATATCCACAGTTTCCCTCATCCACTAGGCAGGTTACCTGGTTATAAAAGGAGATCAGTTGGTGAAGCAGGACCTGCATTTCCTAAACCCATGCTGGCTGAGCCTGATCCCCTTGTTTTCAACCCTCTGAAAGTCCAAGGCAGAGGTTTTGTTGATCCCCTTCCTTACTTCACCGAGAACTGAAAATTGTAATTTTCTGGTGGCTATGCCCGAGACAGCCTCCCACCACCACCTCTCCCATCAGCTCTTCTCTGTTCATAAACAGCAGGTCTAGCAGCCAACCACTCCAGGAAGGCTCCTTTGTCAGCGGTGTGAGGGAGGTTTCCTAGAATATGCTGAGTTGGAATACACCATCAGGATCATTGAGTCCAAATCCTGGCCCTGCACAGGATCCCCCAAGAATCACACCATGTGCCTGAGAGTGTTGTCCAAACACTTCTTGAACACAGAAGTGCTGTCAGCATTTCTGTGGGTTGTCTGTTCCAGTTCTCAACCACCCTCTGGTTTTTCAAACCTTTTCCTGATACCCAAGATAAACCTCCCCTAACTCAGCTTCATGCTGTTTCCTCAAGTCTCATCACTGGTCTCAAGAGTAATTAAATCAGTGTCTGCCCCTCCTCTTTCCCTCACTATGAAGTTGCAGACTGCAGTGAGGTCTCTCCTCATTCTCCTCCAGGCTGAACTGACCAAGAGATCTCAGCTGCTCCTCTTAAGGCTTCCCCTCAAGGCCCTTCACCATCTTCATAGCTCTCCTTTGGACATTCTCTGATAGCTTCATGTCTTTTTTATATTGCAGTGCCCAGAACTGCACACAGGATTCATGGTGATCCTCCACAAACTAATAAAAAACCATTTGCATTCATGTTCATATTTTTTGTTCATATCTTCTTCATGTTCATATTTTTGTTTGTGGAGCTATGAACAGTTGAAGCTGCTCTGAAAAATCAAGAAATAGGAGCAGACGGTGAGCATCACTGAGGAGGTTGACCAGATCACGTAAAGCACAGAGTCTTGCCATTTGAAGTGAAGAAATAATAAGCATTTGAAAATGTTATCCAATGTCTTAAATCTTGTGAAGTATGCTTAGGAATTTAACCTGAGTAAGCTGGTAAAGTTCTCAGATTTCTATAAAAGATGATGAAAAGGTTTGTATCATTTAAGTCAAGTTCCTTTGAGCTATCTGTATTTGCAGCTTTGATCAATAGAATTAAAATTGTTCTTCTATAATAAAGGTAATTATGTATGCAGCTGTCTTGATTCACTCTGAACAATAAATCCCACTGGGCTGGGCCTCACAGATGGTCTGGTTGAGGGAAAACTGGATCTTCAGGAAGTACTGTGTGATCAGTCCACAGATGCCAATCTTTATGTGTAAACATGCAAGAAAAGGACAGAACACAGTTGTGTTAAATGAAATATGTGGTGAAGAAATCAGTCTCTGGATGCATTAATGATTGTGCTTATATGAATACATGATTCACTGAGTATATTCTATGTGTATATATGTGTGTATATATATATATATCTAAAATTAGACACCTTGAATAAAGTTGGCCTAGAAGTTCAGCTTCCTTTTCTTCAGAGCTTCGTAGCTTTTGGCTTCTGACATTTTCAAATTTTCAGTATTCTTTCTGAAAATAGTATTAGGCGTTTGGCTGCTAAAGTTATCTTTAAAATTTTAAATTTAAGGTTTTATAATTGTTTGTTTATTTGGTCTGAAATTTATTACAATGATAAAGATTTTCTTCATTGTTTGGTGTATTTAGGTATGTTCTTATGTGATAAACACATATCTCAAGAGCCTTTCTAGTTTTGCCCTGATCATCAAGGGGGTGAAACTCTAACTTACAACTTCTGAGCAGAAGATTGCCAAAGAAAGTAACTGGCTCTTTTTCAGATCCTGGTATTCACTCATGACTTAAAATTAATCCACTGCTATAATCAATTGCTTTATCAAGCTGCAAATCCTGTAATTACATACTCTAATCTAGATGCAGTTTCCCAGGATACTTCTTCCTCTTTAATTTGTTGTTTGCTCTCTGTTCAGATATTCTTCTGTTTTGTTTGCTTTTGAAGCATTTAACGTTGCCTGCTCGCTGTACCTCGATTTGATTTTTCAAATCAGTTTTCATGAGCATATTTATCTCTAAGGCATATTTCCTCTTGCTGCTCATACATCCCATCCTTGTTTACTTATATTGTGTCTATTAAATTAATAAATAAAGAGAATATAGTCATCCATTCCTCATTGCTATTTCTGGATCTTTTGTGCTATGTTTCTCACCTGCTTGGTTTTCAGTAGTTTCACTGGTTGCAAATGTAAATATTCTAGTGTATTTTCTCTCTATCTGCAGACCATTGAGTGTACATAACGTTTTTCCCTGTGTCAGTTTATAAGTTACCTATCAAATCTTTCAGTTAATTGGAAAGAAATCTAAAAAAGTGGTAGTCAACAATTAAACCATTCTGAACAAGTTCATCAAAACCCCCTGGTATTATAATAAAAATCTGTTTAAATTTCTTATTATTGAAGATACAAAAGAACAGTTTTATCTTCCTGAGGTAATAGCACAAACATTGGAGAACTATTCTTTCAGACTTAAGGAAAAGGATTTATCAGTTCATAAGCTGTGAAATTCTAGGTGCTCTTTCTCAATGTGAATGAAAAAGAAAAGCTATCAACTGTCAGGGCTCAGTTTACCTTCTTTACTTTCAAATTCTACTTCCATGTGAAAAAAATTATGCTCTCAGTCCTTGGGTCTAAAAGCCAGCTATAAAGGGATAGAGCAACTTTTTTACCTTGTGTTTCCCTTCTCCAAGTCAAATTAGCACAAAATGTCAGTGCCTCCAAAGTAAGCCAGTCTGTTCCTCATTCTTAAATAGACATCCCATTCAAGGGATGATCAGTTCACCTGAATCCTCAAGATAAGAAAATGTTTCAGGAATGTGAGATTTAGCATTTAAGATTTGCATGAGAACCAGTCTTAACAAGTACCAGAAAATCACCAATAATATTGGAAAATTATGTGCTGTTCATATATTTTCAATTACAACATTTTAATTCCAGATTATAGTAAGCAAACTGTTAAATACAGTTTTTCCATATACTTCCTACTCAAAGCTAGATTTAATTATGATTGTTTCTTTATATGATTTTTTTTTATTGTTTCAATATTAGATTTTCCTGAGTATAAAATACCTGAGCCTGGGATAACTGGATTGTACAACTTCCACCCTTGAATGGCAAAAATTTCCTGACAGAAAACTATTTTCACGTGAAGCTTGGAATGTTTGCCTTACATGTGTAATATACTAAAACTGCATACAGAATGATACTGTATGATAGTAGTGATTCGAAGATGTGAATTATCTAAGTCCAATGAGGGTTTTATGGAATGTTAATTTTTAGGCCCACCTGCACCTCAGCAAGACAAAAACCAGCCTGTTGCACTGCTCAGATGTGCTTTGCCCCATCAGAAGACCACAAAATTACACCAGTATATGGTGACAATCTTTTTTTGATTTTCGGCTGAGTTACTGTTTCTGAGCATCATCACTTTGTCAAAAGGGAGCGGGTGGAAGAAATGCAATCCCTGAGCCCAGGCCCTGAGTGCCCCAGATGCTGTTCTTGTGCAGCAGGGGGGAGTGGTGCCCTGCCAAGCCCTGCCCTGGTCACCTTTGGACCCCCACACCAAACACACACCTTGGTCAAACTGTTCATGCAGTGCAGTGGAGAGAGTGGCTGGAAGAATATCTCTGCAGAAGAGGATAAATGAGATTTTCCTTGACACTCTGTGGCTGTACTTAAAACATCTGACTTGAACTGCAGTAGTGTCTCGGGTCTATATCTGGTCATTTTTAATAATCCAATTTACTTGGGGTATAATGTCTTCATACAGAGTCCCTTAGATTCCAATTAATACAAATATGCAGTTGTAGCTGTGTTGCTACAATAATAGTTGCTCTGCTGGCATGTGCTAGTTCTAACTCTGTATTTTTCAATACATTACTGCCACGCTGTTCTTATCTTTTCTACTTCTGTGTCTCTTTTCATGACACTCATAGGAAGTTTTGGCACTTTACCACAGTGCCAATTTTTGTTATGCTTGATCTGTGAGTTCAAATTCGTTGTTAAGAGACAAAAGAAGTGATATTAGATATGACAGTGTAAGTTTGTCTGCTGTAGTAAACCAAACTAAAAATCTATATTGAAAATATATTCAGGCTGTAAAAAGATGTGGTCAGAGCAAGGACACAGTGTACTAAGGTTGTTGGGGAATCTGCAGAAAGAGCTGGATTTTTTCTGCAGTCAATCAAATCTGTCCTCTTAATGTAATAATAGGATGAAGAAAATTGGGTGCCTCACCAAAAGTCTTTCAAAGAGATAATATCATAAGAAGAACCATTTCAAATACAGTTTTGTCATTATTGTATCATATCTTTCCATAACTAAAATTCATAAATGTGTAGAAAGATTCTGAATTATGACTATGTTTTCCTGAAATTATTGCCTTTTCAATATCAATATTTTAATAAAAAGTCCCATATTTTGGGAAGAAAATATGGGAATTTTGGGAACAAAATAAATTGGCACAAATACAATATATGTGTTTGTGGCAATTTTTTTTGTTATTCGGTGAATAATTTCCATGAACATTTTAGCAAAATTCAAACCAGAAACTGCATATTGAGAGACCACGTATTTAGTTGCCTCTATTTAATAGATTGTTCTATTTTTTTGCTAAATGTTAGGCAAAAATCGGGTAGCATAAAATGAAAAACACTGCTTTCTTTTCAGTTTTTGCCTTGCATGGATTTCACCCCCTTTGAAGAGGCCAAAGTCTTCCCCTGGGAGGCTTGGAAAATAGAATGAGAAATGCTATTTATTAACTGCAGCCTTCTGTCTTTTACATATGGTGCAAAAAATAATAATTGCATTTATAACAGTTTTAGGAAAGACTTCAGCTAAAAATTAACCTGTTAGCTTCAAAATGGATTTTTCTGTTTCACTGTAAAACTGTAATTTACACTGAAATTTATTTTATTTTGACAGAACACTTCTCCCAACATTAGACTGGATCCCCAGCATCACAAACTCTTGGCTGATATTTGATTTCATGCACATGAGTTCCATTGTCTTTGAGGTCATCTGTGTGTGTGAACATAAACATGCATAATTGTTTGCACTTTTATGCTTAAATGATCTTTTTAAAATAGTCTACTTCTAAAATATTCCTGCATTTTGCTTTGCCTTTGATTAATGTTTCAGTGAGTCTAAAGATTGCAAAATACAAAGTAGAGAAAGAAGATGCTGGAATTCAACTTTGCACCTGCAGTACAAAGCAACATGTATTTAGTCTCTGTTGCAAGTTTCTCTGCTGTCATTGAAAGTCAATGTTCATGGAGGAAGTTTTAAGGGAAATTAAATGTGGCCAAGAAAAAAAGGTGATATGTTCTTTCAGAACTTCTAGGATTGCTGAAGGACTTCTGGGGCTGCTATGAAACACTCTCTATGACTCTTCCATCCAAAGGTAGCCTGTAGCTAGTCAGTAAAGAGTGTTTCATAGCATCCCCAGAAGTCCTTCCGCAGAGGACTTCAACAGAAGCTTTGACTTCTAGAAGAAGCTCTGAGCTCTAAGGAGCTCTGCCAGCTGTCCCTCCCCAGAGTGGGTTTGGGGCTCTTGCTCCAGCTGCCTTCTGAAGAGGGGTTGGAGGATCCCTGCAGTGGTACTGGGGAGTGGCCAGTGTAAAAGCCAGGACTTGACCACAGCTCCCAGCACCCAGCACCAGCTAAGGGATGCAGGAATTTGTACAGGAGGGAGCCTGTGACTTCTGACAGTGGAGGACAGTTCCTGGCTGCCTGTGGAACTGTATCTGCAGAGCAGACTCAGTGCCCTGGCTGCAGGTGAGGGGCTGGGAGCTGTATGGGATCAGGAGAAAGTGGCAACAGATAGCTGTGAATAATTCCCGGCTGTGGAGGTCTCTCCTTGATCCTGTTACTGAGGTGCAAGGGCTTCAGGAAATCTTGAAATCTAACAACTGTCTGCACAACTGCTGTTGACCCCAGATATTTGGGAGTATATGGCCATGGAACCATCTTTGAGGATCAAGGACTGCTAGGAAAAGAAAGAACCGATACTCTCAGGTCATGGTGATTGGGGAAGGCTTCTGGGGACTCAGAATGTAAATGTCACTCACTCAAGACAGGCAACAAGGAGGATTTGGGGCCTACAACATAGTCAGCCTCACTTGACCTCTGGGAAGCTGATGGAGCTGATGGACGCTGGAAACTATTTCCAAACATATAAAAAAGGGGGAAGTGACTGGAAGTAGTGGCATGGATTTATGAAGGGTAAATCAAGCTTAACCAACCTGATAAGTCTTCTCTGATGAGGTGATGGATGAGGGAACAGTAAGGGATGCCTTTTGTCTTGACTTCAGCTAGACTTTTATAATCCTCATAGACAAGCTCATGAATTACAGACAAATGGATGGTGTTTCTAGATACTTATAGTTAGTTTGTGTAAATACAAACTAGTAGAAACACTGGGATCCTTTTACAGTATTGAAATTCTATGTGTATAACCTGGATTTTCAGTGATCCTTCTGTAGGATCTTGTAGAATTTTATGTTATTTTCTTTGCAGCAACATCTCCAAGATGTTCCCTGGCTCAAGGTGTGTCTGTGGGATATTTCTGAGTTTGGACCTTGTACAGGTCCAAGTATGGAGCAAATTTCTGCCCATGTCTGAAGACAGACATTTGATGATATGTGACAGCTTTGCCTACCTTATTTATGCTCTGCATCCTAGATTTATCTGATATGCTGACACTAGCTTTCATATTTCTGGCTGTATCTTAATAATTTATGACTAGAAGAGACATGCTTCATCTTAATGGTCAGCTGTGGAAATAAGTATGCTTAACTATCCCATCCGGGTAAGGAGATATCAGGATTTATGGTTTGGAGGACATAGAGATCCTCAGGTTATCAGGTTGTACAACTCACAGCCATAGTCCAAGAAATTACTTTTATTCAGCCATAAAAGATTGCATTACATTCTCATTGCTGGAGATAAGATGTTATTTCAGAAGTCTTTGAGGAAAATAGCAATTTTGTATTCTCTTCAAAGGTAAGGGAGTTTTCTATTATTATTACTGTAATTTTACTGAATCTAGATTGACAATCACATTAGTCATGCTTGAAACCCTTCTGTTGTTGATGTGACGAATTCAGCCGTAGTATTTCAGCATAAAAGCTACTAATTCACACTCTAAACTCTGCCCTTAGCTTCTTTTTCTATTTGTTACCATTGAAAATTGAAAACTATGTTCTGAATTACAAAACACATTTCCTTCTTAGCCTGGTTTTGCTCATTTAAATTAAGCCATCATCAGCTGCGACAGGGAGCTCTGCTTTTTGCTGCCTATTGGCAGAGGCCAATGAAGATAAACATTTTTTAGTTTTCACAAAACATGGAACTTCCTTGATACTTAGTTTGCCATGACCCTAGTTGGTGTTTCCTTACCTACATTTGTTCCTTCAGATATCTGTTGTACTGAAGGAACTTGTTGAATTCTTCAGAGGGAGCATGGAATTCTTCAGGTGGCCTCATTGAATCTCACTGATCTGCAAGATGGCCAGCACATCTCCTCTCAGTTGGTCTGGAATATTGTGATACCAGTTTTGATGGTGGCACCTGCAGGGCTTTGGGTTTTCCAAGGTTTATTTTTCCTCTGCTTTTATTTTTTTCTTTAATCATCTTGTTATTAGAAATCATAAAAGGCTTCATAGTCATATACGTCAATTTAAAATCTACTGTTATTTTACTTAACAATAAGTCAAGACTCTTTTCCCAAAAGTATTTTGATGCTTTTGATGCTTTTGGTTGCTTTTGAGCTGACTTGAGTCCCTTGTCCATTTACATGTGTTCAAGTGTTGGTGCTTAAGGGTGTATTGGATTTTTTCAGAATTATCAGCCTTCCTTTGAATTCTGGTACTTCCAGAGCCATAACTAATTTTATATTGCTTTTTAAATATATTCGTTTTATGTGCTATTTTTATTATTTGATTCCTTGTATTTTTAATCTGGCTAACCACAGAAAGTTTTTTTTGACAAAATAGGGAGGTTGTCTGCCTGTGTTCCAGGGTCCATGTGCTAGTTAGTGATTTGGTAATGGTGGACTATTTCATCAGCAGCTGTTGTGTCCTACCAACTTGTGGATGTTATGATTTGCAGTGGGTGGTATATTGTCAATAATATTAACATTGAGTTCCTGTTCTGAGTTTATTGTTGTGGAAGACGCTGAAATCTGCCCTTTGTTGGTCTGCCTTTAACACAAGCTTCAAATACAAGTTTCCAATTCCTTTTGGTTGTCACTGTGCACCTGCAGCAGTCAGAAGATACAAGAGACTGTTCAATTCACTTTACACTGTTAGTGCCAGAGTGGGCCACACAACACTTTTCTGGCATTTGGATTGCTGTCAGCTCTGCGTGTGTGTCTGTGAGGTGATCCAGCTCCACCTTGTACTTTTGGTGAAACACCAGGGCTTCTTCAACCTGAATCTGTGCTCTGCCTGTCTTCTGCCTCTGATGGGATTCCCCACTTAAGCCTGCTTTTAGGCTGGTCAGTTGCCAAAGAAAAAGGACTCAGATATGAGCTTGAACTGCTTGTCTGGTACTAATCTTTTTAATTTAGTGCCCCTGTGAGCAAACCTCTTAATTGTGGGGGTCTCATGGATAAGCAGTCAGAAAGTTTGGTGTCCCAGCCAGGCTTTGAAGATTTCTTTGATCTCTTCAACATGCTCTTCACGCTTTTAGCATTCCCAAATCTCTCTACTGACTTTGGACTTCAGTTTTTTTCTTGTCCCTTTTTACAGACAGTTTCTTACTTTCATCCAAGAGCAACCAGCTTTGATTATCTGGTCATAGAATTTCTCCCTTTGTTGGAGGCCAGATGTTCTGGGATATCCTCCTTTTTCCTCTGGAGAAAACATGAGTGGGTAGATGTTCTGTAGTTAACAAACATGGCACTTAACCTGAAGGTCTCCAGAAACCTTCACAACCAGAATGCCTGCTACCATGAGGGTGTGTAGCCTTTGGTCATACTTGATAGTCTCCTTTAATTGTTTGGGTTTGGGGATTTTTAGAGTCCAAACCCATAGTTTTGAAAAAACTGAAATTTATCACTTCGAGTCATAGTGTGGAATGTCTTACTGGGTGGATGATCAGACTAATTTTAGACTCTGTCCCTTGGGTATATTTAGAAATAATTTCAGGGCTGGACTCTGTGACTTACAGTATGGAAGACGGCAGCCAGAGGATCACTCAGTGGCCTTTATTAATGAGCATGTCAAGCTAGATTATCTAAGAATGCCTTCTGCATTTAAAATAAAAGAAGAGATTAACTTCTAGTGAAATGTAAAAACTTTATTTTAGACAGATCTTAAACCATTCTATTTTAGCCCATACTTTAATGCCACTGCAGTGAACAATGCTGGTGTAGCTTGAGAGAGTGAAATTTGACCTCCCATTTATTGCTTTATAACTCAATTGTAATTCAATTACCACCCTTTGTGTATGGTCTCTGTCATGTTTAATGCTTTAAAGCTGCATGTGTTAAATTGGTATTCTAGAAATCATGCAATTCTTGTTAGGTTTTTAAGCTAACCTCTTGCAGTAGAGCTCATTTTATATCAACAGGGCAGCAGATTTAATAAGAAGTTCTG